>CM060964.1:343375767-343503267 GCA_030765045.1 Tenodera sinensis
ACAATAACAATAACAATAACAATAACAATAACAATAACAATAACAATAACAATAACAATAACAATAACAATAACAATAACAATAACAATAACAATAACAATAACAATAACAATAACAATAACAATAACAATAACAATAACAATAACAATAACAATAACAATAACAATAACAATAACAATAACAATAACAATAACAATAACAATAACAATAACAATAACAATAACAATAACAATAACAATAACAATAACAATAACAATAACAATAACAATAACAATAACAATAACAATAACAATAACAATAACAATAACAATAACAATAACAATAACAATAACAATAACAATAACAATAACAATAACAATAACAATAACAATAACAATAACAATAATAATAAGAACAACAATAACAATAACAACAACAATAACAATACCTACAACAACTAGAACAATTACAAGAATAATAAGAATAATAACAATAATAACAATAACAATAATAATAAGAAGGTGAAGGGTAAGAGGAGGAAGAGGAAGAGGAGGAGGAGGAAGAATGATAGAATGAATGAATGATGATGACGATGACGATAATGATGACTGATAATTATAATTTTGTTGTTTAACGATGCTGTCAATTGCCAGGATCACATCAGCGTCGCCGGTGTGCCGGAATTTTGTCCCGCAGGAGTTCTTTTACATGTCAGTAAATCTACTGACTTGGAGCTGTCGTTTTTAAGCACACTCAAAAACCATCGGCCTGGGCCGGGTTTGAACCTGTGACCTTGGGAACAGTAGGCCAGCATCTAACCAACTGAGCCATCCAGACCGACGACACACATGGCGGTGCTATGATGCTTGTCAGAGATGACATATGTATACAAACTCTACCATTGCACTCTGATATACAGTCAGTTGCTGTACAGATTAAACTGCCAAACATCCATTTCACCATCTGTAATCTATATTTGCCTCCGTCCCATGACTTCTCGCACATTGATTTAGAAGATCTAGTTTCCCAGTTGCCAACAACATTTTGGTTGGTGGGAGACTTCAATGCGCACCACCCACTTTGGGGCTCGAGTAGCGCTTGTGTGAGGGGTACGCTCATTGCCGATTTCTTGGACAGTTCCAACCTAGCTCTCCTCAACACTGGAGAGCCTACATTCATTTCTGACTCTTACAATAGTTTCTCACACTTTGATCTTGCAGTTTGTTCACCTCAGTTGGCAGTCTCCTTACAATGGAATGTCATCTCTGATTTACACTCTAGTAACCACTTCCCATGTCTTATTAGTCTCTTGACGCAACATGCATGTTCCACAAGCATGCCGAGATGGCGTCTGAACCATGCCAACTGGAACCTTTACACCCAGTTGGCTGTCTTTATGTTCAATGAGCACGACTCAGTGAATGGTTTGGTGCAGCACCTCACAGAGACAATTCTCTCTGCTGCTGAACAATCAATTCTGCGGTTGACTACACACCCGCGTTGATTTCCCGTCCCCTGGTGTACGGAAGAATGTCGGAATGCCATTTGTGCTCGAAGGCATGCTCAGGGTTTTCCGTCACCCTACATTGGATAACCTAACTGAATACAAGAAAATGCGCGCTAGGTCCACACAAGTCATTAAGGATAGAAAAAGGTCATGTTGGAGCAAATTTGTAGCTTCACTTAACCGACACACCTTCCTCGGTTGTGTGGGATAGATTAAAGGTGTGTTGCAGCTAAAACGACCCAAATACCAATAGCAGGACTAAAAGCAGCCACAGGAGCTGTTGTTGATTCATTTGAAGTGGCCAAGACCTTTGGCAGTGCTTTCGCACAAGTGTCTAGATTGGAAAACTACTTCCCTGAGTTCCTGCCAATTAAAACTCAGCTGGAATCTCAAGGCTTCTTGTTTCGTTCTAGAAACGTAGAAGATTACAATCGCCTTTTCACTATGGCGGAGCTGGAGCATTCCCTGAAATCTTCGCGATGATCAGCACCAGGACCGGACGGTATTCATGTACAAATGTTACAACAGCTCTCTCCGTTTCCTGCTCGAGGTCTATAATCGTGTTTGGGTTGACAGTATACTCCCAGAAAATTGGCAGGGGGGCACCATTATTCCCATCTTAAAGGCTGGGAAGGACCGTCATCTTCCCTCCAGCTATTGTCCTATTTCCCTCACCAGTTGCATTTGCAAGGTGATGGAATGCATGATCAATGGACAATTGGTATGGTGGTTAGAAAGTTGTAACCTACTGACTAACATCCAGTGTGGTTTTCGACAATGCCGTTCATCTGTAGACCATCTTGTGTCAATATCGACACACATAATGGACGGCTTTATGAAGAACTGTCAAGCCGTGGGCATATTTTTCAATCTCGAGAAGGCTAATGATACATGCTGGCGAGCAGGGATTCTACATTCCCTGTATGCCTGAAACATACGTGGATGCCTACCATTGTTCATTCAGGAGTTTATGAACGACCGCTTTTTCCGAGTAAGGGTCAGCTTGGTTTTTTCTAATTCTTTTGTTCAGGAGGAGGGAGTTCCTCAGGGTTCGGTACTAAGTGTCACACTCTTTGCTATAGTAATTAACTCCATCTGGAAATGTGTTCCACCTGGAGTTTGGTCATGTCTATTCGTATATGACTTTGCATTCTTACAACGGCACCTGCAGCAATGTTTGGACAACCTTAGAGAACGGAGCTCCATAAACAGTTTCTGTTTCTCAACTGAGAAGTCAATCTGCGTTAATTTCTGGCGTTTTTTTTTTTTTTTTTAAATTAACGTCCTCCAACATTGTGTCATATCGGACGAATGAATGAAATGAAACGGGTGAAATGATGCTCAAATGAGCCCGAGGTCCATGGAGTTACCCGACATTCGTCTTCTCAGGGTAGGGAAAACCCCGGAAAAAACCTTACCCGGATAACTTACCCTAAGCGAGATTCGAACTCACGACCTCTTGAATGTGAGGCAGACACGCTAACCATCACGCTACAGAGGCGGGTAATTTCTGGCGTCATAGGGATGATTACCACCTTCGCTCCATTTCAGTCCAGATTTACTTCCCTTTGCAGATGAGACGCGCTTCCTGGGCTTGATCTTGGACAGGAAGTTTAGTTGGTTGTCGCATATTGCATAGCTAAGAGCACGATGTGACCGTTCCCTAACTATCATGCAAGTACTAAATGGCAAATCGTGGGAAGCAGACCGGACAATTTTGTTGTGAATTTATCGTGCATTGATCCGATCCAAATTAGACTATATGTGTATTGTTTATTCGCAGCACGACCATCTGTGCTGAGAAGATTAGACACAGTCCACAATAGGGGCATCCGCATTGCAATAGGAGCTTTTCCAACAAGCCCAGTGGTGAGCCTTTACGTAGAGTCTGCAGAACCTCCTCTGCAATATTGGCATGAGATTCTCTTGGCAAATTATGACTGTGCGTTTTGATGTGTGCCTAAGCACCCAACATTTGCTTCTTTTTCCACCACCACGCTAAGAGAATGGTATAGGAATAGCACCCTTAGTCCTAAGTCTGCGGGGTTCTGTTTCCAAGATCTTCTAATGAAACTTGGAGTGGAACTGCCTAGGATGTTTGCCAAGGGTGAGAGGCTTTACCCCCCTTGGCTATCTCGCACGCCCCATGTAGATCTTGAGATGACCATACACCAGAAGTTCACGATGCCTATTTCAAGTATCCGCACGTGTTTTTTAGAATTATTGTCAGGCTACACGGACCGTTGATGTATTTACACCGATGGGCCAAAGAGCACCAACGGTGTTGGATGTGCTTATGTTTATGGAACCAAACCATATACATTCGGTTTTCCAAGTAGCACTTTCATTTTTACTGCAGAGCTTTATGCAATTTATCTAGCCGTTTTGTATGTTCGCCGTCATAAATTAGGTGACTGCCTGATTTTGAGCGATTCCCTTAGTGCACTGCAGAGCCTTTGTCAGTTGTACAACCCCCACCCTATTGTACAACGTATCCAGGATGCCTTCCATGTTTTACACGCTTCTGGCATTGACGTGGTGTGTGCATGGATTCCTGGTCATGTAGGTTTGCCGGGGAATGAAATGGCAGATTTGGCAGGCAGCAAGGACAGCAACTACAGAAACCAGTATTACTATCTCACATGTTACTTTGGAAGACTTTAGGCTTGAAGTGTGGAGAGTGGTGCTGTCGTCTTGGCATGATGAATAATCAGCTCTCTGTGGTAATAAGCTCAGAGAAGTGAAAGAACTTCTAATAAACTGGGTAATTTCCTGTCACACATCTTGCTGCGAGGAGGTTAGTTTGGCTCGATTAAGAATAGGGCACTGCAATTTTTTGCATGGTTACCTATTTAAAAGGGACCCTGCCCCTCTATATCCACTGTGTGGCAACCTTTTGTCAGTACGTCACGTGCTACTAGAGTGTTGCTCTCTAGCGCACCTTTGGGGTTCTCTGCAGCTGCCTGCCAGACTTGCAGAGGTCTTAGTGGATGACAAAACAGTGGTTGATAGAGTTTTTAAGTTTTTAGCAGAGTGCAATATCAATTTTATGATTTAAAATTTTAGTTATCTGTTCATGCTTTTGGACATATTTATCACCTTGTTTCATATGTGGCTATTGCCACTGTTTTTTACTTTTTGTGTATATTTTTCTTGTTGCTAGTATTTTTATTTTTGAGTGAAATTTATATCTGGCTATTGCCATGAGTCTTTTAAGGGTGCTGATGACCTCGAAGTTGAGCGCCCTTAAACCAAACCAATCCAAACCAAAGTAAAATGAATCCTTACAGAAATGTAACACATGACTTATCCTTTAAGGAATTGAGTAATATAATTCTTGAGAATGTATCACTTAAGACCAAAACAGACGGACAGGGTTTGTTTTAAAAATATAGAGAACTCAGAAAATGATCAGTAAAAGAAAGACGGAGTAGTTGAACACACCTTTTACGTTTTATAAGCTAAACATACTCCATGAACTGAAAATAACATTTAAATTATTTCATTTTGAGCGAGTTCTTTGCTTTAATCTAGTGTGAATACACATTCCAAGGTTGGCTACATTATAGTAAGCATGATAAGAAGCACAACTCCTACTTTCGATATCATTGTTTATCTGGAATTGTTTACTGAGTACTGACTAGTTGCATTCCTGCCAGGTACCATGAGCTGCTGAACAAACTGTATTTGAGTAGCTATGCAGAAAGTGCTTAGGCAAACTATTGAATACTTGAATCTAATGGTAATCTGCATATTTTATAACAGCTGAAAATAATGAATGAAGATATTCACATTCCTCGACAAAATTAACTATTTTAACAACCAAAAAATAGCATGTTTGTTTTACTTAAATCTTTCAAACCACTATCAGGAGCATAAAGCTTAATAACCTGTTATCAAAATTTTATCTGTGTGACTTTTCAAAATTTTATCTGTGTGACTTTTCAACCTTTTCTTGTACTTAAGCATACATTCAGTAACCATGTTTTATCATTTTGTATTTTACATCTTCACTTGAAAATGAGTTAATGATGATTTTTTACTTTAGGTAACCATTTTATTGCTCATACATAGCATACATACATGATTATAAGTTTTATATGCCTTCAGTGTTGTCACCACCATTGCATAAAATCTGTTTCCAGTGATGCAAAAGCCATTAGATCCCTTGCACTGCCTGATTTCTTGATGGTATGAAGAGAGTGGTTGGTTGCCTGTAAAACATCTTAACTTTACGAAAGCAAATCACATGAAGTGGCTCCTTCATCTTGGACAGGGCCTCTCAGGGTGCATGCACTGTTTGTTGCATTGCATAGTGCAAGGTGCAAAATGTAACTACGAAAAGTTGACCCGGTGTAAACATCCACTTGCTCTTTCCTTGCACTTGTCATGCTCACTTAGCTGTCTCTCTGTTCTTTATTTTCACTACTGCTTCTTCCTCACTGTAATGTTTACATTCAGTGGATTAAGTTAAACTGGTTAATTGGTCTTTCATAAACAAATCTGGCTTTTCGTTTTTATGATCCAGAAAGCTGTGGTGCTAACCTCCTTTTAACTTTCTGTACTACATATAGTAAGTAGGGAAAGTATTGTATTTGAAACAAAATTTTTATGTCAAGATTTCACTGGAAATATATGTTGTGAAGCAACTGAAAAAAGCAATTTTAGAAAAAGGTTTGTACGTGTGTTCATTTTTTCTTTTTTGTGCGTGATGCAGAGTTAGCTGTAAGCCAAAATTGGTAATTAAGTTTAATATCTTTTAAGGATGTGACACAAAGATTTTGAACAAAACTCCTCCACCCTAAACTACCCTTTACATGGAAAATTTTTCTAAAATTTTAATTTTCTCAAAAATGTCTTAATGATTTTGATTAAAATGCCAGGTGTTTAGGATATATTTATGGCAAAAAAAAATGTATATTTTGAATTTCCTGGCTATAGCCTATGTAGGCCTCTTACTCTTGATTACTTTTGCATAACCGATAGACAAAATCATACTCTACAAAAAAAGTAGATCTTGCTAAAACACACAATTTATGTCTGAACAAATTTTCTTGTAGAGTGAACCCTTTTGGAGATATTCCTTGTTGTGTGTGCAAGTTTCAGAAAACTTAAAACTTTCGAGAAATGGAACATCGTTGTTCATTTTTTATATGTTAAGTGTGCAAAGACAACAGAATCTCACAGCTTTAAAACATTTGACTGTCACACAAAGCCTACTGTATTCTAACATTCCATTGGTCTGGGTGGCTCAGTTGGTTAGACGCTGGCCTACAAATCCCAAGGTCGTGGGTTCAAATCTGGCACAGACCGATGGTTTTTAAGTGTGCTTAAAACTGGCAGGTCCATGTCAGTAGATTTACTGGCATGTAAAAGAACTCCTGTGTGACAAAATTCCGGCACACTGGTGACGCTGATGTGATCGTGGCAATTGACAGCGTCGTTAAACAACAAAATAATTAAATTTTTTTTTTATTCTAACATTCCCCTTGCACCTACAAGAAAATAAGCAATAAGATAATTTGTACAAATGTTTATCTTAACTAACACGAAGAAGACATAGGAATAAGAGTTTGTAAGAATGGTTACTACAAGAGTAGAGAAAGTCATGTGAGTGCAACCCATCAGATTTTTCTTCTTAGAGCTGTTGCCGGACTGTTCTGCAAGTATGAAAAGTAATAGTCTGCTTTAACATTGTGCCTTGAAAGAGCAATATGCTTTAAGATCCCATCATCCCAATCACAGGCAAGAATCAGTTATGTCTACACATTGGTGGAGGTCTGCTGAACTGTGTATTCTCATGGTGACCTATGATGATACCAATCACCTTGGTGCGGTTTTTATAATTAATGCTTCGTTGGGTCTTTGGTTGTTAAGATCTTTGTGAGCTCAGGGCGTGTTAATGGATGGAATGAAAAATCACACAATGTTTCTTCACCACAATGTATTATTTTATTAACACTTTATCAATATTTTACATTAAATAATTCTTCTTAGCACCGTTATTAATGATTTAAAACCTTTCCACTTTTTCATTTAGTGGAACTAATGCTTGATGAAAGTCTGATAAATGTTCTACGATGTTCACACTACCCAAACATGTCCTTTCACCTTCAAGATACACACGCGAGTGGGCAGATTCTGGCGCTACCTCACGTGATACCGCCTTTTTCGTATTCATCCGCGTATGCATCCATCAAATAGTTCTCGCTTGTTAGGGAAGCGATCCCTAAACATCCTCCCTTACTTTTATTATGGAACACATATAATTCTAATATTTATACATATATATTAAAATCAAATATGGAAAGATTTATGACCTCTTTGGGCAAACTTAGTTGTTCGTAACAATGAACATTTGCAACACGTTTTCGTCATTCAAACAACTCATACCAATATCAAAAAACAAATTACACTTTTAACAAATATTCACAAACAATTTTCTTTTGGGGTCTTCTAATATTCTGTCTCAACCTGATGGACATTGGTGTTATTTTTAAAATTTGTTCCAGGTCTCATCAATGGTAATGACATGCCATATGAAGTCCTCTTTTCCATTCATTGCACTGCAAGTGCATAAAAAAGTGTAAAATCTTAGCCATTTATGCTTGCCTGTTAACTCAAGCAGAGCCTGTGTTGACCCAATTTTCTACATTTTTAGACCATCCAGTCAAAGGTGCTGTACAAGGGGCATTCAATAAATCCTCAGAAAAGTCAAGAAATTATACTTGTGATATCGAAAAAAGTTGGCATTTAGTAGCCATTGTCTGTTACTAGATGGCAGTTAAAGTTTCATTTATATCCATCACATGGTTTCATTGTCATGCAACTGAATCAACAAACTTGTGCTTATTGAGCAAGATGGAAAAAAATCTGATGTGTTGCACTCACATGACTTACTATACTCTTGTACTAACCATTCTTAACAAACTTTTATTCCTATATCTTCTTCTTGTTAGGATAAACATTCATACAAATTATCTTATTGCTTATTTCCTTGTGGGTGCAAAGGGAACATTAGAATACAGTAGGCTTTGTGTGATAGTCAAATCTTTTAAAGCTTAGAGATTCCGTTCTCTTTGCACACTTAATATATAAAAAATGAACAACGATGTTCCATTTCTCGAAAGTTTTAAGTTTTCTGAAACTCACACACACAACAAGGAATATCTCTGAAAGGGTTCACTCTACAAAAAAATTTATTCAGACATAAATTGTGTGTTTTAGCAAGATCTACATTTTTTGTAGAGTATGATTTTGTCTATCTCTAACGGTTTACCAGTTATGCAAAAGTCGTCCAGAGTAAATACGACTACAGCGGCTATAGCTAGAAAATTCAAGATATACATTTCATTTGTCATCAAAATATCTCAAACATAATATTTTAATCAAAATCGTTAGAGCCATTTTCAAGAAAATCAAAATTTTTTAAAAATGTTCCATGTAAAGGGTAGTTTAGGGTGGGACAATTTTCTTCAAAATCTTCGTGTCACATCCTTGAAAGACGTTAAATTTATATGCCAACTTTGGTTTTTAACCTACTTTTCGTTTTTGAGTTATGCTGTCCACAGACACACACACGGACCTTTTACTAAAAATGCTTTTTTTGGATTCAGGGGGTCTCAAAACATAAATTTCCATTGAAATCTCGAAATAGAATTTTTGGGTGGAATACAATACTTCCCTTACTTACCAGTAGAGAAAGTAAAAATGAGTTTCGTACAGTGACTAAAACTTCTATTTAAAAGGCTTAACACCGAAAGAGATAAAAGCCAAGTTTGCTGAAGTTTATAGCACAACTGCTCCTGCATTTGCAACAATTTACAATTTTAATTCCAGAGTTAAAATAGTCCCGCATTTGAATTTCAGAGCAGGGACTATTTCTTGAGAACAATATCAGCCCCTTCTAGTACCCCATCCATCAGTGAAAAATATTTGAGAGCAAGAGGACTAATGACCTCAGTGCCAGAAGTCCAGCATTAGCCAACAACAACAGTTTGATAAATGAATTTAAATGTGATCATATATCCACAAATGATAAACATCATTCGGGACATCCAGTAGAAGTGACTTCCTCTGAAATTATTGACAAAAGCCAGGATATGGTTTTGAGTGATCGACAAATCAAAGTTCACAAAATAGTAGAGGCCACAGGCATATCACAAGGCTCAGTGTTCTCAATTTTGCAACAAAAATGAGGTGTAGTAAAGGTCTCAGCAGGATGGGTGCTCTCAATGGAGAATTAATGCAATCATCTGATCAATTTGGAGGCTGATTTGGCACTCTTCCATCACAATCTTGACAAGTTCCTGCAGTGATACGTAACTGTGGGTGAAATATGGATATACTACTACACTCCGGAGACAGAATTAAGGTCAAAACAGTGGTCTTTAAAGGTGAACTAGCTCCGAAGAGAACAAAGGTGGTGAAATCTGCAGACAAGGTGATAGCCTCAGTTCTTTGGGATCCATGTGGAGCCATCTACATTCATTACTTTCAGAAAAGAAGAACGATAAATGGAGATTATTATGCATCATTATTGCCCCGCTTGAAAGGGGAAATTAAGAAAAAACGCCCTCATCTGGCAAAGAAAAAGATTCTCTTCCATCAAGACAATGCAAGGGTGCACACCTGTGCAGTTTCAATGGCAAAAATTGTGGAATTAAGGTTCAAACTACAACATCCACCATATTCACTAGATTTGGACCTTCCGAAATCCTACTTTTTAGGAGGCTTAAAATGATGAAATGCTGGGAAAATTTTATCTAGCCAAAAGTAGATTATGTTGAAAAATAAAAAAATTACCAAAAATAATTTGGTTTTGTATCTTTTTCTAAGCACTTATCGAATGCCCCTCATATCTTGTGCTAAATCACAAATTGTCATGTTCCAGTCTGTCTCCGTTAATGCAAATGCAGTCTACATCTTCTTCACTTACTGGTGGGTGACAGACCAAGGCATGTCCCACACACTTTGGTTTCTTAGTTAGTAACCCACCTTGCTACCATTCCGTAAATCAACACAGCTCTTGTAATCCTTGATGACACTATAGTGGCATGTAACTTCTACCACACTGAATTAAAACCAGTTTCTTTGTTCATGATTTGAAAAAATTGCAACTGTGCCCTGTGTTGGCTTGGTCACAGCTGCTCATGTTATTGTAGTGGAGGGGAACACATAGTTCATGTGCTGTGAGGGAGGGGAAGCAGGTAAGCAACCTGTGGTAAAAACCTCGTTGCTTGGCTCCATTGGGGTTTTGTTTGAAAAAATCCTGCACTTCATATTTATATCACATTTTAGCATCATTTTCCCATTATAGGCCAATTTTGCCTTTCATTGCATTGTCAAAACACTTTAAAAGGTGATGTTGAAAATGCAAGAATACAACCCGTTATTAGCATTTTGCATTATATCACAGTTGTGAAAAATCATCAACCCTCATAGTGGCAGATTGTTTGAATAATTAGACAATTCTTTGGAAAAGGAAAGGGAGATTGTGTCACAATTATTTCCAATGAATTCAATAATTTCCAAATGAGTATATTCAATGTTATCAATACCAATGCTACTTCTGTTACACAAGGAATTAATATTACAAGCTATAATAATGGCATTACAAACATCACAAGTACATCAAAGCTGTAATAGTAATGCTACATAAAATGTTTATTAATAAAGTTATTGTTACTGATTATTTTGATCTATTTTTGTCACAGCCTACTATATATATTATAAAATGTTATGATTGTGCAAGTGATCATGCCAGCTCTGGTACTCTTGAAGGTCAAACAACACTAGTATAAGCTACTTCTTTCTTGGTTTCCAGTATGGGTTTTTAAGAAATTAAAAGTTTACAAATTATGCTGGCGTTTTGTTGCAAACTATGTTTGGGTTCTTCAGTGGGCAGCTGCAAAGCTCATCTAATTAGTCACCATGTACTCTGACTGGCCTTGCTGTCCCATCCCATTTGCAATCCTATTGATTCTTTCTCCTCCAGTAGAAAGTTGTCCTGCTAATAGAGTCTTTGGATCTTCCATATCATGTTGAGCAGTATGTCCATGTCATAGTTCAGACTGCTCTTTACTTGAAATATTTCTATGCCTTTCCTTACTATTCTTTGAGAAAAATTATCACAGATTACTAAGCACAGTTGGTGGCAAAATGTTGGCAACATTTTTAATTTTTCAATTTCTTAAAAAAGCCAACAAGATGCCGTACATACCAGAAACCAAGAAAGAAGTAATGGACAAAAGGAGTGAAAGTCTATGTAATCACTAGATAAACCGCTTTGTTGGAAGATTTTGCTTACAGGGATATGTAATAATATCTAGATAGTAAAGTGAATCAGACATACTGATATTACTTATTAAAAATGGGACATGTTTTGAGACCCCATTTGCTCTCATTCTCAATCTGATGCTGATTGCTGGAACATGGTGTTGTATTGGAGATGGCAATGCCATCATCCTCTAGTGTCTTTTCCAGGAATTTCTTGCTAAGGTCACTTTGGGGCAACTCAAAGTTGAAGTCTTAGCTTTTATTCATCAAAATGAATATATTGTGTTTCACGTCAATAGAGAAAAGAAACTAAAGATAACAAAGTTCAGATACCATCCAAAAGCCCACACCCAATTTCAGAAAATAATCATAGATCACAACATTATTTTATCACCTAAAAACCCATATTTCATTCAAAATCTACTGCACTCTGAATTGAAGGACACCTACCAGCAATAGAAAAATCAAGAATATACCAATTCAACTGCACAGACTGCAACAAAATATATCTTGGAAAACCAAAAAGAAAATTAAAAACGAGGTCTAAAGAACATCTTAGGAATCTAAAGCATAGTTGGCGCAGTTTATCGGCAGTCCTCAGGAGTTAAAAAATGGCCCACATTACACTAAACAGCTGACGGAAGTATCACAAAAAGCAGTCCTGCCGACATACATAATAAAGCCATTTCTAACCTCAAATATCACAGAGATAAAGTAACATGCTTTCAAACGATAATAATGCTTGAACATCGTTACCACACAACACATGATGAACGTACTCACCTTCGGCGAATCTTGTTCTGCAATAACACTATTGGATAAAATTGCTTTTGAGCGCTAAATATCATAATATATACGAGATGTACTACTGTGTAGCGAATACAAAAATAACAGCACTAACTATAATTGCATATACTGTTCTAAAACAATTCAAACCAAAATCACGCAAAAACAAGCATTACATCCACTGATTGATTAATTAATTAATATGGTGTCTAAACAGAATCTTGTTTTAGAATCTATCGGTTGGCCTCTCTGCAACATGTTCATAAACTGGCAACATAACAGATGCAATAACACCAACTATGGCCATAGCTTTACCATGGTTATATGTTACAAACAATTGGCGGCACTAATGCAACCCAATGGATGGAATATCACCAAATATAACCAGACTGCACCATAATGGGGGAAAAATGTTAAGATTGTTTTTTGGGGTATCTCAATAAGCTGCACCGACTATATTAGCAGGTGGAAAAATCAGCAGCAGCAGCACATTTCTGGCTAGAAAACCACAAAGTCAATCCTGAACCTACTTTGTTAAAAAGCATATCTCACACAAAACAGCTACCAGACTGTGGAATGTATTCACTCTGAAAAATAAACAATTCTTTAACTTTGAGTCCAAACCTCAGCATGAAATTCCTGAAAAAGACGTCAGAGGAGGGCAGCATTGCAATCTCCAACAATGACAACACCACGTTCCAACAGTTGGCATCAGGTTGAGAATGAGAGCAAGAGAGCTCTTGAAATATATCCCATTTTTAATAAGTAAGTAATGTAGTGTCAGTAAATCTGATTCACTTTATTATCTAAACAGACTAGTACTTAGCTTAGCACAAGTGGGAATGTATACTGCTATTTTCACATCATTTCACCTGGATGCTTTATAGTTTAATATTGAAGGCTTTGTAATCTATGTTAAGAATTTCATTTTGCTTGTAGAATTGCTATACTTAGTCTTCAAACTCATTCCTCAAACATTTTTACTCGTAAAATAAAATTTCATTTTTAACACTTATGATAAATATGTTGTGCACCATGTTTTGAACAATGGTTTGGATTCCTGACAGACAAGATTCTTAGAAGTAGCACTGGTGGATACTGCAACAAATGTGGACATCCATATCAATGATATATTGAAAAAAGAAGGTTATGCAGACTATTGCGTAAAGAAGAGCACAACTATGAAA
Source organism: Tenodera sinensis (assembly GCA_030765045.1). Classification (NCBI taxonomy): domain Eukaryota; kingdom Metazoa; phylum Arthropoda; class Insecta; order Mantodea; family Mantidae; genus Tenodera; species Tenodera sinensis. The sequence continues at coordinate 343,389,505 of CM060964.1, forward strand.
CAGTCTAAGGAGAATAGACAGGTACCTTTCTTATTGTATTTTTGCTGATGCATGTTCCATGAGAGTGGATGAAATGTATACAAGAATGTTTCACTTTCTCTATGACTTACCTATAGCAGGTAAAGGTATTGTATTAAACCCAAAACTTTGATATTGAGATGTCACCAGAAATGCATGTTTTGAGATTCCTTGAATAAAATCTTTTCAGATAAAAGTCCACATGTGCATATGCTGTAACTCTCAACTGAGTAGTTGAACAAATATCACACTTTATATTTAACTAGCTGAAATAATTGCATTGCCCATGGTTTGATGATTTATGCCTGCAACTTTTATACTTAAGTTGGATAATATATAGAACCCAAAATAAACAAAATACTAAATAAAAACTCAGGGAAAACACTATGCAAAAGCACTGTTGAACAACCTCGAATACTGGTGGAAGAGAAGTGAGTAGAGAGACAGCTGTGTAAATTCAAGACATTGCATTTCTATGGCAATGAAATAGAAAATTGTATGAATTCTTCATAGCAGAAGGAGTAGAGAACGAAATGTGATTTTGTTTCATAAAAGAAACATAAGTTAAGATAAACATGTAAAAGTAATGTGTTGTATTTCAATTTCAAACATATGGAAAATAATGAAAAAGTATCCTCAGTTTTCCAAATATATAGTATGGTTTGGAGGATGTGGGTTGTATTGTCCTAGCTCGACCTTCTTAAATTTAACACGGTTGATCACCCATGAAGCATTGATCAATAACGTTCGCCGTGAAAGCTTTAAATCTTACATATGGAAAATAGTATGAATTGTTTGTACAAGAGAATAGTTTGTAATTGGTCAAGCAGTGTATGTTACTTTAAAGAAAAGTGAGAATTAAATACCATCTGAATATTATGTTCTATAGTAAAACCAATAGCATACAAACCTTTTCCATGAAAAAATACACACATATATGCAGAATTTCACGGTAATCTGTCAAGTACTTTCGGAGCGCATGGAGGACAAACATCCGAAGTGGCAATTCCCATACAAAATTTCCAGCTTTGATTTTTATTATTTTTTCAATTTTTTGGCTGTTCCTTTGGACTTTTCCTAGTTTTCCTTTTTTCCAAACCATCCCAGTCGTGAGGCAAAGAAAACAAAAATGAAATTATTGAAATCAGTCAAGCCATTTTCAAGCTTTTGCAGGAATAATGCATGGCAATTGATTTTTATACACATAGATAGTATAGGAGTCAAATAGAGCCTTGAGGGATTTACTCAAGCATGGCAGATTAACATAAGGGGGATGCCTTGCACCCTGTTGAGTACTTTCACCATATATAAGCCCTCTTTATAGGGTCAAGCATCTAGGGCAGCTGATCAGAACAGTAAAGAAAACAGTTGATAGAAATACTTGAACCTGTCAGATTAAGGTATCGTTGGTACATGCCGAAAAGAGCGTATTTCAATAATGTGACAATTTGAGCATGATGTAAGGGAGTTGGAGGGTGACAAACTTGTAAACAAAAAATGTCACCTCGACATTCTCGAGTGTGGTCAAATTTTCTTTTATTTTGAAGGAAATAATTCAAGGATGATGGGAAAAATATAATCTGCTGATTTCCACAAGCCGAAGTAGCAAAACACGTCAGTAAAGTTTAGAGCCTACAGCTGCAGTGAAGCATGTGTACCCCACTCCACACCTCAGCTTAGGTGACAATATTATGCAGGTCAGAATGTCATACTTTCCTCGCTAGGGTGAGTAATATACTGTTTTTTATTTGCATGCTATTTTCCACGTATTTTATTTGTTACATTCAGTGAGTTAAAGGGTATCATGAATAAATGTTTTAAAAAAAAATCCCTTCAAATTACTGTTAGATTATGGGTCAGCATGACTGGGACATTAAGCTGAACCGCCTTTGTAATAATCTGACACGCTCAAGTATTTCAAAATGGCGTTGGCTTTTTTTAACTCTGTAGACACTCTCCTCACCGGTGAAAGGGTACACATCATACAACCTTTTTTTTTTCTTTTTACCATTAATTAATCTTCAAAATCCAATACGTCCCCACAATGCTTGAGTAAATCCCCATTTAGCATCACGGGCTAAAGTTCAGCATCTTTCAAGGATCTGTCAAGAAGATTTTCAAGAAAATGACCATACCCCCAACTACCCTTTACATCTTAATTGTTTTGTTTGTTAATGTCCCTATCAAGTGCCAGCATAATATCAGCTCTGTCAATGTGCCAGGATTGTATCCTGCAGGAGTTCTTGTACATGCTAGTAAATATACTGACATGGGGCTATTGCTTTTAAGTACACTTAAAAACCATCGGCCTGGGCCAGATTTGAACCTGCAACTTTGGGATCAGTAGGCCAACAACTAGCCAACTGAGCCACCCAGACCAACACCCTTTACATGGAAAAATATCTGTTATTTAGGATGTTTTTTCTAAAAGCCTCTAATGATTATAAACCAAATATATGTTGAACATTTTTATATGAAAAATTATATGAATATCTGTTTCCTGGGAATAGTCCCTGTGAAATCCTCTTCATTCTAAATGAACGGTATAGTTGGTAAACGTAAGAGTTAGACAAGAACTTATTGAGAGGGTGTGGGATAGTATATCTGGTTGAAACATGCAGTTTATATCTAATAAACCTTGATTATCTGAGCTATTCTTTGTCATTGGTTTTAATTTTCAATATCAAACAACTTTTTCAACCATAAATCGCAAATATTTCCTCATTCTTTCTCATAGTTACTTAAGAGCTTAGAATTCTGAATCCATCTCATAGGGGTCCAATTTTAAAAAATTTTACTATTACTTTAGCTTATTGTAATATTATAATTATAATAATAATGATAATGGTAATGATAATGATGATAATGATAATATGATGATAATATGATAATGAGACAGAATATTGGACCCCAATAGAAAATCGTTCATATAAATGTTTGTTAAAAGTGTATAAATTTCTAGTTCTTGTTTGGGTGTATCAGGAACTTATCTTTAATATTCAGGATAGCCAATGTTTTGTTGTCACTAGCTAGTCTGTTGTGTTCAATAATAAAAACTATTTGCGCGGATGAATACAAAATGGCGGTGTGTCGTACCAAAGCGACACCAAGGAATGATCCAGTAGCGTCTATATGCTCAAAGTGATAAGACTTGTTTTGGTAGCGTGTGAACATGGAACTTTCACCTAACCTTTATCCAGTGTAAATTCTAACAAATTACGAAAACGTAAAGTTGTTTAAGTATTTAATATGGTGCTGAGAGTGTAAAATAACGAAGTGTTAATGAATAAATATGTTGTGATAAAGAAACATTGATATATGCATTCCATCCGTTACCTCGACCCTGTAGATAGGAATCGCGTCTGCTATCACAGTATTCCATTTTTCTGAGAAGAACATTATTCTTGCTGCTATGTATTTCCAGTTACATTTAAAAACTGCACCAAAATGGCTTACCCAACGTGGAACTCGAATTTAGGATGGAATGCAAAATTATGAGAATTGAAATCACAATAAACATTAAGTGACGCCGCGTCAAATGGAAAGAAGACACCATTAGACCATCGTTTGATATCAACGATACATCAGAACATAGATGCACGGATAATCAACGTGGGAAAAGCACTGGAGATCATCTAGCGAAGCCAACTGCCCAGGAGACGTAAATAACTGGACGAAACAACGGAAAAGAAAGTAGGATCAAAAATTTTTTGTTTTCACATACAGTTTATTTCCATTTTTATGTTACTGAGAAGCGGCAAAGTAGTGGGACTTTTAACCCTAAGTGAATTGAATAAAGAAATTAAAATGTCGCGAAAAGAGATAGAAACAGGAGTGGGGGAAGGGGCAGATAGGCCTAGTTATCAGGTAGAATTAGAAAGTGAGGAAGAGGTTGAAATAGGGAAAGACCAAAGGTTATTAATGATCATGTTTGAAAGACTAGAACAAAGTTTAGGTCAGAGTATAGAGCAAAAGCTAGAACAAAATAAAAAAGAAATAGGTCAGAGTATAGGCCAGAAAATGGAACAAAATAAGGTAGAATTAAAACAGGACATAGAACAAAGTTTAGGTCAAAGTATAGGTCAGAAACTGGAGGAAGTGAGACAGAACTTAGAACAGAAAATGGAATTAGGAAGACAGAACTTAGAACAGAAAATGAAATTAGGAAGACAGAACTTAGAACAGAAAATAGAATTAGGAAGACAGGAGTGTAAAGAAAATATGAAAGTAATGGAAACTAATTTAAAATTAGTACATAAAAACTTAAATGAAACAAAGGAAGCCTTAGAAGCTAGGATAGAAATCGTAGGAGATAGGATGGGAAAGATAGAATCAGAAATGAGAGAGAATAAGATTGTGTTAGAAGGAGAAATTGCTAAATGTAGAGATGAAATAACAGAATGCAATACAAGTGTAGACTGTAAAATTACAAATGTAAAAGTAGAAATAACTGAGGAATTAAGGAAAGAGATTGAGGTAGTAAAGAAAGACATTATTAATGAAACTGTAGAACAAATTGTAATTCCTAAAATTAAGACGATGACTGATGTGATGCATTCACAACAGGATGCTATAAATGATATGAAACAAAGCCACTTAGAAATAAAGAATGATTTAAAATCAATTTGTGAAGAAATGAAAAAAGGGAAAGAAAGTTTGGCTAATGTAAATGATGTTGTGAATGCACTACAAAGGTAAGATGATTTAGATGTAAGTAATGTACAAGATGAGAGTTATTTGAATAATGTGCAAAATGTTGACTCACCATACAGAGAAAGAGGTTCACAACCAAACAATGACACAACACATAACACATGTTACACCAACAGTATATTACATGAAATCACACCACCTACATTTGACGAGGAGAAGGGAGACGATCCAAAACTCTTTGTTAAAGAGATGGAAGAATATTTTAAAGTGAAAAGGATACCAAATGAGCTTAGGATGATGATAGTTAAGAAAAGCTTAAAAAACAAGGGATTATAATGGCTCAGGTTAACACTAGCTAGTCATGAGTCTTATAGTTCATTCAGAAATTTATTCCTATCAAGGTATTGGAGCCCAGCTAAGCAAAACCAAACTAGGGTAGAGCTAGCGACAGGTAGATATGATCCAACCAAAGGGTTATCGGTAGTCGATTATTTTATGAAAATAGCCAACAAAGGAAAGCTATTAGACCCCAACTTGTCAGAAGCAGAACTAATTACCAGCATAACAAGACATTTCCCAGACACAGTGAGCACAGGGTTAATTGTTGCGAGGCCAGTAGATTTTGCAGATATGATAGAATTGCTGACAGCCTTCAAAACACAAAATGGTCGGCCTAATGAGCATAGACATAGGAACGGTCACCCAAACTCACCCATCTTAAACCGGAGCACGGCTACGAACAACCAGAGTGAGGGAGAACATAGAAATACTTGGAGCACCCATGAAAGAGGGAGAGGGGCACACCATTTCCCACAACCACATAATCATGGCGAGAGGATGGAGAACACAAGACAGCGGTACCACGACACAATACCGAGGGGTGAATCGAGATACAGAACGCATAGATACGATCGTGGAAGACCAGGAGACCGTACCCATCAAGTGAATCATATACGATTCTGTAGGGAATACTTGAACAGCCATAGGCCGTCATACAATAGGGGTTCACGTCAAAGGGGCAGAAACCAATGGAACACCGACAACATAAGACAACAGGAACAGAATGAAAATGTGCCAGATAGGACCGATGCTGCGCAGAATACAGAAACAACAATCACCTCCAACGCCCAGGAAAACTGAGTACAAGTCAACTTTGTGTCCCGGAAGTTGACCTGTGTGGCAGTAGGGGCAATATTGACCATGATACCAAAATTTAGATTTAAAATCGAATGGGCTTGATAAAGACACGTTTTAATTTAATTGCCGGATATGAGATTTGTGATAAGTGTTGAGTAATAACATAGGTAGATAATAGAGTAGGAAGTGTTGTAAGGTGAGCAAGATATGAGTAAATAATAGTCGTTAAATTTGTAGGATAAACGCATTATTGGTTTGAAATTAACGAGTCATAACGTCATACCACATAGTTTGTAATCACGGTCAAAATTCAGGTCTGCCAACCTTAAAAGTCGCGCGATATGTTTAATAAAATATAAAGAAAACATCGTTTAATCATAAAAAGGTAACTATATATTTGGAATTCAAAAATGAACATGTTATAATAGAAAGTGACATTTCTAAATTGGGAAAAGGAATGAAATAGCATTTTGGATACGAGGCTTTCTTGTGGATGACGTCATAAAATTTAAAATCGGAGAGAACGTTTTCCTAGCGTGGGGACACCAGAAAGCGTCACCACTCAGCCCAGACCAGTAGTGCACGTTGTGGTGTACACACGTGAGTGTGATTCCTCTGCGTATCGAAAGTCGGCATAACTCCCGAAAGTGTAAGAGAGTAAAAGAATAAATAATATACAAAAGTTCTTCTGGGGTAATCTATAACATACCTACGCATACCCGGGATTAAAGAGATCCATGCTGAACTAGCCGGAGAAAAGAACACCATTCCACATCAAAGGGCGACACAACGTGACCAACAGCATAATTTTCGCATCAACCAATATAATGTAGGTACCTTGAGAAGACAGGCAAGCGAAAGAAAGGAAATAACCAATCCACTAATGATTAGGCTGAAGGTATGGGGTATCGAATTGCCAGCGATGATTGGTACAGGAGCCAGCACATCAGTATGTGACGAACAGCTATTCCAGGAACTAATAACTAAAAGAAGATTGCAGCAAAAGGCTGAAAAAGGGAGGAACAAGGTAAAAAGATTCGTCAGGAAATGGTCCCCACAAATTGGAGAAAAGGTGCTCTTAAAAAGCCACAAAGCATCCAAGGCATCTGAGAAAAGATCTGGAAAGATGGAGCTATTGAATACTGGACCACTGGTCATAACAAAACAGCTGGGTGACCACACGTATGAGCTACAGAATACAAATGGCAAGTTGGTAGGAAGATACCATAAAAATAAATTAAAGCCATACAAAGAAAGGACCAAATAGTCTTTGCCAACAAATGTGTAAGGCAGGAATAGTAGAGATGATGGAAGATAACAATTTTTAATGGGTTACTTATAGAAAATGATGTTCAGATTAGGAATTACAACAAGGAAGAAAACCAACATAGTCATTGGCTATATTGACCACAAAGAGCATTGTCAACAAAGACAGATGAGGACACTAATTGTCATTAAAGAAATGAATTATAGCGACGGAAGATAATATGTTTTTGACATAAGGATGTCAGGGACAAAAATAAAAAGGAATCAATTATGATGACAAAGATATAATATTATGACACAAAGATGTCGAGGGTAAATTGAGAAGAAAAATAGTACAATTGCAGAATAATTATAAGTATAGAAGTTTCCTCTTGTAGAAATAAGAGGCAAAGAAGTGACAATTAGTGAAGTAAGGAAAACCATAATCAGAAAAACAATGCCCATGAACTAAGATGGATATAGCCAATGCTAAGCTCGAAGAAATGTTGAACCAAACAACAATGAATAATAACCCAATTAAGAAAAATGGTACCATTAGTAACATCAGAGTTTAAGAACCGACTCAATGACCTGCCTATACATAATAAGCTTACAAGGCAAAGAAATGAATAAAATATTGCCATAAATATGACCATAATCATTAGCTCAAAATTTGTATCCTGTTTTTCTCTCCTCATAACAAAGAGTATAAGTCAAAAGCCACATAATAAACCATGATGCACATTAAATTATATTTGTGTCAATGTCAAATGTACAATAACTGAGTATGTGTTGTATAAGAACTGAATATGTATTGTATAATAACAAAACATATATTGTGTAGTAATTGAATATGTGAAATTTATAAAGACATGCTGTATCATGCCAAAACAAAAGACAAAGACAAACAGTGAAGAAGACTGTAAAGAAAAAAAAAAAAAATTGTACAAAGTGATTGAATCAGAGGAGTAGGGAGAAGTATTGTATTGTGTTTCAAGATTGTAAATATAGGTGACAACTTGAAAAACAAAACAAGGGGCATATGAGACAGAATATTGGACCCCAATAGAAAATCGTTCATATAAATGTTTGTTAAAAGTGTATAAATTTCTAGTTCTTGTTTGGGTGTATCAGGAACTTATCTTTAATATTCAGGATAGCCAATGTTTTGTTGTCACTAGCTAGTCTGTTGTGTTCAATAATAAAAACTATTTGCGCGGATGAATACAAAATGGCGGTGTGTCGTACCAAAGCGACGCCAAGGAATGATCCAGTAGCGTCTATATGCTCAAGGTGATAAGACGTGTTTTGGTAGCATGTGAACATGGAACTTTCACCAAACTTTTATCCAGTGTAAATTCTAACAAATTACGAAAACGTAAAGTTGTTTAAGTATTTAATATGGTGCTGAGAGTGTAAAATAACGAAGTGTTAATGAATAAATATGTTGTGATAAAGAAACATTGATATATGCATTCCATCTGTTACCTCGACCCTGTAGATAGGAATCGCGTCTGCTATCACAGTATTCCATTTTTCTGAGAAGAACATTATTCTTGCTGCTATGTATTTCCAGTTACATTTAAAAACTGCACCAATAATATGGTAATAATATAATAATAATAATATGATAATAATTGTTGTAGTTGTTAGCTAATGCTGGATTCCTGACAGTGAAGTCATTAATCCTCTTACTCTCCAATATTTTTCACTGATGGATGGGGCACTAGAAGTGGCCGATTTGAAGGTGGTCTCGATCCATTTGCTCTTGCAGATCACATAGAGGACAGAGTGGTGAAGAATATAACCCTATTCTGTTTAAATGTTTTGCCAGACAATCATGTCCTGTAATCAACCTGAAGGTTGCAACTGCTGCTTTTTGAGGATACTCAGGAATTACTGTTTGAATGTTTGGTGGTTCCCATCTTTTATTCTTCGATTTTTCATAGTAATATTTTGCAATAATTTTTTTGAATTCAGAGTTGACTAATCTTTTAGCTGCATAAAATGGTAGATTAACTATTGATTTCTGCACATTGCCGGTAGGTACCCTTTTTTGCAAGAAAATCAGCTTTGTCATTACCACTCAGTCCACAGTGAGCTGGTATCCATTGGAAGACTAGGTGTTTTTGAAGTGCTATTAGATGGGTAAGGATTTTCCTACATTCTATGATTGTTTGGTTTTTTTGGTGACAACTTGGAACTAATTGCTATAATTGCTGCCCTAAAATCTGAGAGAATAACTGCTTGCTGAAAATGTGAAATTCTGTACAAAAGATTTTGTAGGGCCATTCGAATTGCTTCAATTTCTCCATCAAAGTTAGTATTTGTAACAGGAAAAGAGGTGACATGTGACTCCAACCCCTACTCCATCTTGGTTTGATATCAATGATCCATCAGTATAAATATGCAGCCATTCATGTTCTGGAAATCTAGTATGGATTGTCTCTAATGCCAATAATTTTAGAACACTAGTTGGAGTATCACTTTTCTTAAGTTCTTTTACAAAAAGAATGTGATTTCTATGGAAACAGCAAGTAAGGATTTCCAAGAAATAAGAAAGAATAATTTTTCAATTTCCCAGTATAAGGAATTTATTTACGAGGCTAATAAGCCTAGAATAATAGGAACATGTCCGTTTATCAATAGTTGTCTGACACATACATTCTGTTTGCTGAAAATGCGTTCAAATTTTCACATGACCCTGGAGCCAGCTTATCCACAACTCAAAGTGCCCATTCAGAAAAAGAAAATGGAGGACATATAAAAGCTGGTGAAATATGTATATGGGGAAGATGCACAAAAATTTTATGAAGAGCTATTGCAGTGGCCAGTGATTTCATAAAACATTCTTTAGGTACAGTTGAATGAATCAGGTACCGTAATTTGCAAATTACTTCTCCAAAATTCTTAAATGTACTACAAATGTCAATTTGCTTTTTCATATTGTGTTGTTTATGATTGTATCTGTTATTTAAGATGCTGAACATCAATATTATAACAAAAACTACATTTTTAAGAAAATAAATGCATTTAACAGTGGTAAACATATCATCGAGTGGAGAAAGGAACTAAGTCAATTTTTTTCAAAATCAATTTTTGCAATATTTGCTAAGAATTAGGTGAGTGCATTTATATGTATTTACTGGACTGCAATAAAGAATACAATAAAACATCGAACAGAAATTTCTGAAAATAAGTTTACCGGCTAAACAGTTTTCTGTCTGTCCTGAAAAGTTAAAAAAATTGACATAGTTCCTTTCTCCGCCGACCGATTCAATTAGTCTCAGATTTTGGTTTTGAAAGATTAAAATTTTTTTTTTTTGTATTTGCTGTTACAAGGACTTTGCTTCAGTAAGTTGTTGCTGTGGTGTTTAACGCCCGCTTTTACTACTACGGCACCACAGGCGGTGACACTGATGATACATGGACTGAAGATGGAGCACCGGTGGAATGAGATGGCGAGGAAAACCGGAGCACCCGGAGAAAACCCACCCTGATGCCACTTCGTCCACCACGAATACCACATGCGGGTCCCTGGGATCGAACCCGGGCCGCTTAGGTGGTAGGCAAGCGTGCTAACCGCTCGGCCACAGCGCCGCCCTGCCAGTAAGTAAGTAAATAATGGCATACACGACATACAATGGCATACATTGTATGTCGTGTTAAGAGTTGCTCTGGAACATCCCCACTTCATTCCTGTTAAATGTTTAAACAGTGAAAGGTGCCTTTCTGCTCTTTGTATTACATTTTCTATTTGTTTGGTCCATGTAAGTTTGGTATCAAATGTAACTCCTAAATACTTTGCTTCCTTTGTTTTTGGTAATTGTTGACCCTCAAAATTTAGTTTTATTTTTAGTGGTTTTTTCTTAATGAAAAGATATGGTAGTTTGATTTTGTTGTATTAACAGTCATTGAATTTTCTTTGGTCCACCTTTGTAGGTTGCTTAAGGATTGCTGCATGGTTTTTTCTAGTTCTGTACTTTTGCTTTTTGGTTTTGAAGTCCACATTACTAAGTCATCAGCAAATAGTGCACACTTCACACCTGATTCTTGTATTTGTTGTGGTAGATCGTTAATAAATATATTAAAAAGTGTAGTGCTGAGCATGTTGCCTTGTGGTAAGCCACAGTGTACTTGTTTGTATTTAGATATATTTCTTCCATATCTGATAGCAATAGAGCGTTGTGTTAGGAAATGGCATAGCCATGAAAACATTGGACCTTGTATCCCTATTTTTTTACTTTCTTTAGTAGTTTTGTTCTGCATATAGAATCATATCACTTTGGAAATCAATAAAAGCTGATAAATTATCTTCTTTTCTATTGAAGGAGTCTTTGATTTCTTGACTGAGAAGTAAGACTTGTTCATTTGTAGAGTGGAGCTCTCTGAATCCAGCTTGACATGGGGATATTAAATTTTGTTTTTCTAGAAACCAATTTAACCTGTTTGACACCATTCTTTCCATCACTTTTGCTATTATGCTAGTAAGAGCTCTTGGTCTATAATTTTTTATTTCTGATGCTGTTTTGTCTTTCTTCAAGAGTGGGACAGTTATTGTGTTTCACCATTTACCAGGTACAGTGTTTTCCCAGGATAGATTGTAGAGTTTTAGTAGTTGTTGTTTTGCTGTTTTTCCAAGGTTTTTTATGAACTCTGAAAGTATGTGATCTGGTGCATGGGAGCCTTTTTGTTTTCTAGATTATTTATTGCAATATTCACTTCTTGCATATTACAATTTTGAAAAAATATATTGCATTGAGTGTTAGGATCACATTCTCTTTCTTGTTTCAAATCTTTCTTAAATTGTTTATGTTCCTTTTTATTATTTCTTGTTACTTTAAGTGAATTAGCATAATATTTATTGAATGTTTCGGCTATGACTGCATCATTTACTAATATTTTATTGTTGTGTATGATAGGTGCGCAATTTTTTTCTTCCCTGTCCTTGACATTTTTTATGAACATGTAGGCTTTGTTACCATCTGTCCTATATTCCATTTTTTCTAAGAAATTATTAAAGTGATTCTTTTTAGCAGTATTAATTTATTTTAAGTGAGGCACATTTCTTTTGCCATATTTGTGTATCCGGTATGTTTTTTGTTTGTTCAGCTGTATTTCTAGCTAAATCCTTTTGCTTTTTCAGTTCTTCTAACTGGGGGTTCCTAAAGGGTTTGACATTTTTAATTCTTCCACGAGGAATATGTTTTTTTGCGGTTTCTAGGATGACTTTACAGAAATTTTTTTTTGTATGATCTGGTTGGTCATGCAGCTGTGAGTTTGTTTGTTCTTTAAATTTATGTTCCAGTCCAGTTTTATATTTGTTCCAATCTGCTCTTTTGAAGTTCCAATACAGATTCGTGTGAGCTTGACTGTTATTTGTATTCTCTAGTTTTATATCAGCAATTACTGCTCTGTGACCAGAACTTGGATCTTCTATAGCTTGTTTTTTAATTTTTGAAACAATATCTGTTGTAGCTAACAAGAGGTCTGGGTTACTGCCTGCTCCAGAGTAATGTATGAAGCTTGTGGGATGTTCTTTACTATAAATAAGTTCCAAAGTTGTGCTATTCAAAAATTGTTCCACTATCTTCCCTGTAGAATCCACTTTTTCATAACCCCATCTTTTGAAATGGGCATTGAAATCCCCAATTATGATTGTTTTATTTAATTGGTCAATAAGTGAGATGTGTTTTGCTATCCCAAAAACTTATCTTTATTAATTTACTTTTATTTGTGTTATCCATTTCTTTAACAATTTCAAAGGAGGATTTAATATCCTTTTTGACTCTATATTCCACTACTTATCTATTTTTGGGTAGTAGGTGTAGTAGAAAACCAAATAATAATAATAAGTCGTGGTGGTGTTGGTGGCAGTGGCGGCGGCGGCGGTGGTGGTGGTTGTAGGAGGAGGAACAGCAACAATAATAGTCATAGTAATAATAGTAATAATGGTGGTGGTGGTGGTGGTGGTGGTGGTGGTGGTGGTGGTGGTGGTGGTGGTGGTGGTGGTGGTGGCGGCGGCGGCGGCGGCGGTGGTGGTGGTGGTGGTGGTGGTGGTGGTGGTAACAATAATAGAAACAGTAGCAGTAACAATAACAATAACAATAACGAGAAGAAGAAGATGAAGAAATCTGAAGGTTCAACCAATCAATGTCAAATCGCATACCCGTAAAATACTACTTTTTTGTAGGAGGTTCAAATTTTTTTTATGAATAATAGACATCAAATAAGGAGACCTGTATTTTTTATTTCTGTATTTTTAAATTACTTGCTTAGTAATGGCTATTAGAAACTAAGCAATTTCTGCACGCACTGTAATATAAAATCACTTGTTACTCTAAAACCATATAGAGTTGAGAGTTGGGGTTTGGCGCACTGGAAAGGTAAAATACAGCACTTTTAACAACTTTCAACCATAATAATAATAACATATGTACCAGACACAGTGAAATGATCAATATGAGAGTGAGGAAGAGGATGATATGTAATGTAGGTGATGATGGAGCAGTTGGTGGAATGAGTGTTGGGGAAACAGATGAACATATGTACCAGACACAGTGAAATGGTCAATATGAGAATGTGGAAGAGAATGATATGAAATATAGGTGATGATGGAGCAGTTGGTGAAATTAGTGGTGGGGGAAACAGGCAAACATATGTACCAGACAGAGTGAAGTGATCAGTATGAGAGTGAGGAAGAGGATGAAAATGTAGGTGATGATGGAGCAGTTGGTGGAATGAGTGGTGGGGAAACATGAACATATGTACAAGACACAGTGAAGTGGTCAGTATGAGAGTGAGGAAGAGGATGATATGAAATGTAGGTGATGATGAACCAGTTGGTGAAATGAGTGGTGGGGGAAACAGGCAAACATATGTACCAGAAAGAGCGAAGTAGTCAGTATGAGAGTGAGGATGAGGATGATATGAAATGTAGGTGATGATGGAGCAGTCGGTGGAATGAGTGGCAGGGGAGACTGGAGAACACAGAGAAAACTTGCCCAGATACTGCTTTGTCCACCAGGAATACCACTTGTGGGTTCCTGGAATTGAACCTAGGCCACCTTGGTGATAATCAAATGGTCTAACTGCTCAGCCACAGCACTGACAAAATATTACTACACAAAATATCTACATAGATCTCATTAAAATGCACATTTACAATTTTTCTATTGTACTCCGCCCAGACATTTGATGTCGAGATTTCACTGGAAATATATGTTTTGAGACCCCATGAACACATAAACAGCATTTTTAGAAAAAGGTTCATGTGTGTGTGTGTGTGTGTGTGTGTCTGTCTGTCTATTAGTTTGTGTGTCTGTCTGACTGTCAGTGTGTGAACAGTATAACTCAAAAACGAAAAATCGGTTAAAAACCAAAGTTGATATTTAAGTTTAATATCTTTCACGAATGCGACACAAAGATTTTGAAGCAAATAGCCCCACCCTAAACTACCCTTTATATGGAAAATTTTTTGAAACCTTTGATTTTCTTTTGATTAAAATGCCATATGTTTGAGATATTTGTATGACATATGAAATGTATATTTTAAATTTTCTGGCTATACTGTATGTAGTCCTGTTTACTCTGGATGACTTTTGAATAACTCATAAACCATAAGTTATAGAAAAAGTCTTACTATACAAAAATTGTAGGTATCGCTAAAACATAAAATTTATCTTGAAATACATTTTTTTGTAGAGTGAACCATTTTGGACATATTCCTGGTTATTTGTGTTAGTTTCAGGAAACTTTGAACTTTTGTGAAATGGAACATCGTTGTCCATGTTTTTTATGCGTTAAGCGTGCAAAGAAAACGGGAGCTCAAAGCTTTAAAACATTTGACTATCATTCAAAGCCCACTGTATTCTAATATCCCCCTTGTACCTACAAGGAAATAAGCAATAAGATAATTTGTACAAATATTTATCTCAACCAACACGAAGAAGATATAGGAATAAGAGTTTGTAGGAATGGTTACTACAAGAGTAGATAAAGTCATGTGAGTACAACACATCAGATTTTTAGTGAAGTGAACGTTTTGAGATGTTTCTTGTTATATACATACCTCAATTTTGTGACACCTGTTGCTTTCTCAAATAGAAACATGTTATTTCTGTTTGTATCTGGTCATGCAAGGAGAACAACATTTCATAGCCATAATATAGTGACCAGCTACTGTTATATCCATGAAGACTGATTTTGCCTTTAAAATATAAATTGTTCTCATATTTTTTTATCAAACAACCTAACAATATATTTATTTCTTCTTTCCTAATGTTAGATACAAGGTTAACATGAAGAAGCTTTCAGTCCTGTTCAAAGATCAACCAGAATCACCTCTTGAGTGTGCCATATTTTGGGCAGAGTATGTGATTCGCCACGAAGGTGCAGCTCATATTCGCATTGCCAGCCTGGACATGCCCTGGCATCAATACTTTCTTCTGGATGTCATTCTCCTAATTCTCAGTGCTATTGTTATAGCTTCTATGTTAATATTTATAGATGTAACAACTTTCCTTAAAGCAGTGTTTAGTTATAAAACAGCAAAATTAAAATCAAAATAACCATAATAAACTTTGGAATTTGATTTCTAGTTAGTGCCAAGATAGTAATGTTAACAAAAGAGTAAAATAACTGAGAATATTTTAGGAATTGCATATGGAATGGATGTTACCACTTTGAAATGTGACCTGTGCAGCCTCCTTAATTAGGAGGTATTTTTATAGCGAAATAATTGCACAATAGAGAAAATTATATGTGAAGGGCACTGCATTTGTGGGAATGATGGTTGTTGATGGTGTTTAACACCTACTTTTATTACTTACATGCAGCACCAAGAGAGTCAAAAAATTCTAGACCGGCAGAGGGGTGTTTTGCCTGCCCACTATCTTGGCACCCATTGCCATCTCCTGCTCTCATAGAAAGGTGCACATGAAATTGTACATTTTTAAAACTGGTTTTAAAGGCTTTACTTACAAACTTCATGAAAGGAGATCGTTACTGGAGCTCTGAGAAAACCTAATATTGTTCATGAAATACTCCTTCATAATGAAAAAGTTGGTGTATGATGTGCCATTAGTGGAGAAAGGGTTCTAAGGGCAATTTTTTGAGCCAACAATTGACACAGTACAATACAATTAATACAACTCCCCCCCATTTTTTTAGAGAACAGGACTTTTTTCAACAAGACTCTGCAACAGCTCATATGCCCCATCTTTTGATGAGAACAATTATTGAAAGTGTGTTTAAGCAGAGAATTACAGGAGAGATTTGTGGACCCCTCATTCCTCCAACCTAACCCCCTGCAATTTCTATCTCTGGTGTAACTTAAAACATAAAGTGTGCAATACAAACTTGCATATCCTGGAAGAATTAAAACAAAAATCTGCCAGGAACTTTTCAGCCTATCTCAATGTGAACTATGGCGAGTGATGGATAGTTTCCTAAAGAGGCGCCAAAAATATATGGATAACAACAGTGGCCAGTTTCAGCATCTCCTTTTATAAAGTTGGTAAGTAAAGCCTTTAAAAGTGGTTTTAAAAATGTATGGTTTCATCTGCACCTTTCTATGATAGCAGCAGGCAGCAATGAGTGCCAAGAGCACAGACAGACAAAACACAGTGCAGCTGGTTCAGAACATTTTGAATCTCTTGGTATGAGATGGCAGAGGAAACCTGACAACTTGAAGGAAACCCACCCCTGTGGGAATTAGAGTGCCAGACTAAGGGAGGAACTGAAATCAATTAATTCTGTGTGATTTTATTATTTCAGCTATGTTTTGACTTTGCTTCAACTTTGGCTGCAGTTACTCCACTCCTCTGTTTATAAAAAATATCCCTTATGTATGCTTTGCAGCTTAGGGCCCTCAATATCTTGCCTATACTTTGTAGATTAGGCCTTCAAGCCCTGAGCTATCTGGGATGGCAGTGTTTGTTAGTCTGTCAGATAATACCGCAAAGTACACAGCGGACAGTGGAATTGACATCAAGTACAAACACCTAAACTTTATGTACATAAATTGAATGTTTAATTAATCCAGTGTGCTTCACTTTGCACCATATTCTGGAATACGTTAACTTTATCATCAGCCTTAGGGCCAGTTTCACCAAAAAAGTTAAATTTTATCTCAGTGTTAACCTGATTTAACATTGAAGTTATGGGAAGTCTGTTTCATTGAACAATGTTCCCATTAACATAAAGTTAATATTGACCTTAACTCAACATTGCAATACCCCTGAGTTAAGGCATTTAACACATGACAGAAGTCAGAAACTACTGCAGCAGACCAAGTGGTTTATGCAAGTTTGCTGTATTTGACATTTAAGAATTTCATTCCTAGTCGAAGTATGGATGTACGAGATCATAATACATTTGAAAACATGCAAAAGGAGGATCTTTTAAAGCAAGACAAGTAGTTGTAAGAATAACTTTAGAGCAAACACCCATGGTTTTCATTTAAATACATGATTAAAATGTTGAACACCTGTGACAACATGCGGCATAGAATATTAAAAGCACTTTATAAATGTTTTAAGCTTAGACATATGGTCTAGCATAAATAGTTGCATGAAACTTGAGCATAATGGCAGGAACTGAGATACTTGTATGAATATTTTAAACTATCTCACTATTGGCCATTTTATAAAACATACTCGCATATTAATTGCTGCCATTATGCCCTCGTTGGATACTTGTATATACTCATAGACTCCTGTGAATTATTTTGGTCAAACATTTTTCTAAAATAGGCGCTATATTGTATAATAAGTTACCATCTTCAATTAACAACACTGAAGACTCAAAATTTAAACCAGTGTTAAAATCATTCCTAATAAGTAAATGCTTGTGCACTGTCACTGAATTATAATGGACATGTGTATGTATGTAAATAATCACTTTTGTAAGTAACTGGTGTAGGTTTTTTAAGAGTAGAACTGAAACTTAAAAATTCAATGCCACAACTGGGATTTGAACCACAGACCTTCCACCCACACACGGCTTGTGTGTTTAAAAACACCAATAGTAAGTTTGTTGGCATAAATAAATAATAACTGGTGTAGGTATTTGAATTGTAGATACGATTGACAGTGTCACATGCTCTTATAAGAGTCTATTCACTACAGTAAAGTTGTTGTTGTCATCATCATCATCATCACCACCACCATCAGCACCATCATCATCATCACCACCATCATCATCATCATCATCATCATCATCATCACCACCACCATCATCATCACCATCACCATCATTATCATCATCATCACCATCATTATCATTATTATTATATCAACACTGTTGTTATAATAATCAGTATCACTATTATTATCATAGTAATAATAATAACCAGATTGTTATCCTGTAAGTATCCCAATTGCTTTGAAGTCAGCACCAATTTAGCATTAGTGAATGTTATATTAAATTTTGGTCAAGAACAGATTTACACTGCTGTATGTTTCCTTCACTTTAGTGGCATAAGCTATGAGAACATGATGACATACATTGCTATGTGAAGGAGTACCGTTTGAGGCTAGTTTCGGAGCCATTAACGAATAGTTTCCATGCCACTGGTAAATGTTTTATTCCCATAGCATGAAATAGACCATTCATGTCTTTTCAGTAACAGAATAAGTCTTCCATGACAAAGAATAACAATCATCTACATGATTGGTTGGTTCCCTCCATATCATTGTCATAATGAAAGCCTTTGCAACTTTACCTTTTCTCTTCACCCAACCATTAAGATGAGATGAACAGTTCACACAGGCAATTTGTGCTGATAACCTAACTTGCACCCAAAATAATCATACCATTTCTTCACTACGGGTGTCACATGATTTACTAGTGCTCCCCACAGATGTAGCAAAACTTTATTGGGTCGTTCTTAAGAAATCTATGTAATTGCTTTTTTATAACCATTCTTATATAATGGAGTATTTTTAAAACTGAGAGTGCTACAAACAAAAATAACATATTCATGCTTGGGGGATCAAAATACATAAGAAAGACCGATTTGCATTCTTGAATATGTTAATTCATTTTGGCCAGTGTAATTGCATTCCCCAAGTTTCTGTCCTTCCATTTCACTTCATCTTTCATCTGGCTGGTTGTTTCAAGGTTGTGTGGGCAGGAGACTTAGCACTGCATGGCAGGGAAAAAGTATACTCTATGTAATGTTCATCCTACAGATTGGTGGCAGTCTCCAAGTTCTGGTATCTCTAGTGGGATGTGTGAGCCTACAGAAAGGAAGGGGAGCTGACACAGGGGAGTACTGACCCTGCCCTCTATTGTCGCATCTCCTAGGACTACCGACCCTCTCCTCTTACTTCACCCCTCCCTCCTTCGGAGTGTCCCATTAGATACAATACAAAGATACAGCCTTGGCTGCTAAATGCCCTGTCCAAAACTTGTACCCCAAACCTTGATGTCCTCATCATCCAGTACAGTGTAGTTCTGTTCTACATTAATCGGGGAGCTGGGACATGCCTCCTGCATTCCATTGTAGAATTCTTAAAGTATTGGAATTGTGATGAAATTTGCCTAAAGATGTCCCCACCCGGAGATCCGATTGGGGGACAGTTTTAACTTCGGAATGTTTATCTTTAGGCTTTCATGTAACTGTTTTCTTAACGGGCACCAGTTTTACAATGTGGCAGTTACATCACCCGACTTAAACCCCCATTTTGCAAGGGGGACCACACCTATCGTTGATCAACGGGTCCATCGGACCTAGCCGGGAGGACTAAATAGATGATATTTAGATCCACCGACCTTCCCCTCATGTGCCTCTGAGGGACGCTGTTGTGCTGTGATAGGCCAGCACATATGTAAATGACATTTCCTCCATTTTAGATGAAACAGTTATACCGCTGTGATTCGGTCCCCAGAGCCTCATCTGTTAAAAGCAGGGTGCACCACGGGCAGGATGAGGATGGGAATTGGGTAGGAGAGGCTATAGGAGGCGCATCACTACCCCTTACTACCCCTCAGCCTCACCAATATGTGTCCTGTGTAACGATCCAGCAGAAATGAACGAAGACCACTTGAAGACCTGTGAAGCATTAAGATCAGAAGAAACTACAGTTCAAAAGTATTGGAAAGCGCGAATGCTAATGGCTTCATTGCCAGATGCAAGGCACTAGAAAACAACAACAACATTAATCGGGGAGCTGCTGTATCTGAGCATACAGGTGCAGAGGAATTAATAGCTGAATATTTAAATAACAGCACAATCCATAGGGTTTTGCTCTGGAAAGATGTATTTTATGGAATTTCTCAGTTGTACAATCAATGAAATCCAAATCATGAAATATTGTGCTTTGAACAACCTCCTTTACAATTTCGCATAGCAAACAGCAGCAATGATACTGTGCATGAGTATTGACAGACATTTTTCCAGGGGGGCCACATGTTTGAAATTTGCAATCAGATAATATTAATTCATTATTTTATTGTCAAAATTTATAATATTTGTTGCATATAACCATATTAATTTGTGCTAAATAAAATTGATCTTTACATCAAAATTAAAATAGTAGTGTAATAGTCAGTAATTGATCGCACATTAAGTTGATCAACTTCCAGGGGGGCCGCGGCCCCCCTTGGCCCCCTTCGCGATGCCCATGGGAAAGTTCATGTTTCTTGCAATCATTTATGTACACAGTAAAGGTGCTGTGACGAGGCAAATATCTCCTTAGGTAAAGCTCAGCATAAAGATCTTGTGCCCTTTTCCCATTTCTACAAGCAACACTATAAACATAATGCATATCTGCTAGTTCTCTTAAGTAGAACATTTTTATAATAGCCTATACAGCTGAAACTCCTTCCAGTAAATGGAGCACTTTAGTTACACTAATAGCTGATATTGATAATCCAACCAAAAAGTCACAAATTGCTGCATAATATGCAACAGAATCCCTTACCATTGAAGTAATAAACTGCAGGCTTTAGATTAATGGTGATACACTAAGCAACGATAATAATAGAATGTAAGTAATATTCCAAAATGCAAAGAAAACAAAATATAAGTGATATTCAATGCCAAAGGAGGAACAAGGATCTGCATGACAGAATTTCATCTAACCCAAAGTGGTGATTGAAAAATATTAATGTCCTCTAGCTCGATTACAAGATGTTTACAAACATACATTCCTGATAAGAATATAACACTTAAATCATTCCATAAAATTATTCTGTGTTGTTCTGACTTACTCTGTGTACATGCAATTTGAAATAGTTACTTACGTTATATATCCATGACATTTCAAATACTTATAATCTTGGACAGAGCTGTTTTTACCCTATATAAATGTAACATTTCTAATACACTGAATTATAAATAGAATAAACATATCATATAAACAACTACCTAATACAACAACAATTTTTATGTAAAAATCTATGAGAGTTAATCACATATATAAAATCAAATTAACAAATCAGCAAGGTAAAATTATTGAATTTGGGACTGTTACATTCAATTGCTGCCAGAATAGGAACATTATCTAGAAGCCACAGGCAGTGAGTCTATGTTGATGATGGAGACAACACACTATGAAACTTGTTCCAGTAAATTTTGCATGCAAAGTGAAGCTTTACTTGTGTATGTAAACTTCACTGTTTTTCCAAAAGAGAGGAACTCAAACAACAAACACATCTTGTAAATAAGAAGTAAAGTATTAAGTAAGTGATATTCAAGTTGATGGATGCAGAGTCCACATAACAAATAAGTGACAAAACTGCAGAAGGTGTAGCAGAAAGAAAGGAAAAGACAGAGAGAGAAAGCTACAACAGAAGGTGACAGTGAAGTAGGAGACAGAACAAGAGAAGAGGGGAAGGAGGGGAATGTGGGAGCCACAAGAAGATACGACAATACAATCAACCCTAAGAGTCAATGGGATTGAGGTTATGTGGTCAATGAGCAGCAAACTTATTGAAGCAATTCCCAAGAGAAGTATACTATGGAAGTGAAGAAGATGTAGTTTGTAACCTGTATAAATGGGTAGGTAATGGGAGAGAATGTGAGAGATATTCATTTATTTGATAAGGAGAAGGAAAGAACAGAATAGGGTATTGATGGTATGGGAGGCTGGAAAAGGAGGATGGCTGGAGAACAGGGAGGTGATGTTAAGAAATAGAGGGATCCAAAATACAAAGAAATCAGAGATTACTTGCCATGTGACACAGAAATAGACATGAAAAATATATTTATGTTATGGAAGCACTTAGAATATTAGTAAAAATAAACAGCATTTTTGTAAAGCAATTTTTAAAAATTCAAGATTTTTACTGTTCCCTGTATATATACATACGTAAGTATAAAAACTATTGTATTAGATAAAGATGAACAAAAAATGGCAATGTTCATAAATATTAATTTAAGAAATAATAATGAGTACTTTAGATCAACCACTGGAGGTTTAAACAATTTAGATGTAAAAAGTATGGAGCAACAACTATTCAATAAGTTAACTAGAGATACAAACAAATAAAAATAACAAATGTACATTAAAATTGAGGAGCGTTTTCTTAAAACTCAATAGATGCACAAAATGCATTTCTGAGGAAAATGGTTTTTCTATTTATTGGCAATACTAATTGGTTAGCACAGCAACTGTATTAATTATTCAATTCTTCTTCCTGGTTCTGTCTCATTGAATGTGAAAAGAAACAAATAACATAGTCTAACAGGTGCAAATTTGGGGTTTGAAAATGCAGAGTTTTTTCAAAAACCAATAGATGCTGATAACTTTTCTGCATGAGCGAGAAGTTAAGACATGAAATTTCGTTATTTTTGTCATTTATTGTTTTTGTTGCTTTTTATTAATGCATTTATTATTTGTTTATTTATTTTCACCTCTTTATAACACATAATGTACTATACAACCAACATATTAATGTTTATAAGGATTATTTTATTAGGTATAAACTTGGAAACTAAGTACTGCTACATTCACAATAACAATATATTTTGTTTTATTTATATAACAAACACTGAATACACACAAATAAATTTCAAACAATATGAATAAGTAAGCTTTCACCTTTATTAGTGCTTGTGCAATCCATACATGGTTCTTAGTTCGTTTCTCTTTTTCACATCTGACTCTGTCTTAATCTTCACCAGTCCCATTGAGCATGTGTCAGTGTGTGGTGTGCGGAATGAAATATTGAAGAAGTTGTAAAATATGTTTGTATATTTTGACAATGAGCAGACTGGTAGATTTCTAATCTTCTTTCGTTGCAGAAGTTGGTCCATATTTTTCTGATATTAAGTTCTGGAGGTAAATATCTTCTTGATTTTGCTCTTCCATAGTGGCTTTCTCCACATCTGTACTTCTTCATGTCTTGCTTTATAGTAGCAGTAGTGCCCTTCTGTAATATTCCTGTTCTGTCACCTCCTCTGGTTTCCTTTGGCGCATTCCCAGATAAGTGAAATTTTCTAGCCAGTAGAGATAATCTAACTTTTGACACCCCTGTGATTCCTTGGAAGCTTTAGTTTTAGTATTTTGTGGAGTGCACTCAAGACCATGTGAACATTTAATTTCTGGAGTATGAGCTTTCCTTGACTTGCATTTTGATTTCCTTTCCTTGTTTTTGCAATTCCTACCTCCCGCGCATTCTACGACTGGTACAGTTTCACAATCTGAGCTCCTGTCCATTGTGCATAGTACAGTGCAGTGTCTCAACTAAGAATAAAAATGCCATATAAGTATAACAAAGCTTGTAGAAGCACCTGCCTGCTGTGCAAGAGGTCTCAAGTTCGATTCCTGGTAGGGGGGTAGGAAGTTTTCTCCAACCAAGATTATTCTTCATCCTGCCCTGAGTCTGGAAGTATGAATGAAAGTGTGAATGTGTGTGAATTCAACGTATAAAAACCCCAAAAGACCGAAAAACCCACTGTTAAATGAGTAACACCATTGTCAATAGGCAAGGCCGCCGATATGACCTCTGCACTTAAAGGTGGGACATAAATGGAAGAAAAAAATCTTGTAGAAATGAATGTGAAATCCAAGCGCACAACCTGGGTTTGCAGTTATTGCCAATGATGTAGCAGTGTAACCAGGCTTGCAGAAATGACTGAGAATTCCAAGAATTGCAACAGTGACATGGCAGTCAATTCCAACATGCATTCCATAGAATTTAGGTTGCTACACTCTGTATAATAAAATCATAAAATTGCATCTATCAACCTTTGCTTTAACTGAGCAAGTGTATCTATCGAGTTTTGAAAAAAACTGATAATATTCCCCACCTTCTATACAGGACAAGAATCGAATTTTGCAAAATCTGATTTCACAGAATGATGCAGAAGGTGAAAATTAGGCTGATACTATATATAACTCAATTTCATAAAATTTTGCATCTATCGAGTTTTGAAGAAACGCTCCTCAATTGATAAAAGAATATTTCTAATGTTTTTTATAGTTTAGAAGTGTTGTTGCTGTTGGCTAATGCTGTATTTCTGACAATGAAGTCACTAATCCTCTTGCTCTCTGATGGATTGGAAGGGTGCTAGAAGTGGCTGGGCATATTTGAAGGTGGTCTCGGTCCATTTCCTCTTGCAGATCACATAGAGCACAGAGTGGTCAAGAATATATCCCAATTCTATTCAAATGTTTTGCCAGACAATCATGTCCTGTAATCAACCTGAAGTTTGCAACTGCTGTTTTTCGAGGATACTCATTAATTACTGTTTGAATGTTTGGTATTTCCCATCTTTTATCTTTCGGATTTTCATAACAATATTTTGCTACATTTTTTTAATTAAAATTTGACTAATCTTTTAGCTGTTACATAAAATGGTAGATTAGCTATAGATTTCTGTACACTGCTGGTACGCTTTTTTGAAAGAAAATCAGTTTTGTTCACAGTGAGCTGGTATCCATTGGAAGACTAGGTGTTTTTGAAGTGCTGTTTGAATGAATGAATGAATTTATTGAATACTAGAGCATATACCTGTTGGGCTGTCCATGAACTTGAGCTCCCTAGCTCTTCTGTCATTGGACAAACCTC
Organism: Tenodera sinensis; assembly: GCA_030765045.1. NCBI lineage: Eukaryota > Metazoa > Arthropoda > Insecta > Mantodea > Mantidae > Tenodera > Tenodera sinensis. The sequence continues at coordinate 343,414,579 of CM060964.1, forward strand.
TGAGGTTCTCTACCCTTGATGTAGAGCACAACCCATGCTATTTATTATTCAGCTACAATTTATTAGCCTTACTCAAACCTGTCATTTATCTTTTAATTCACTTATTTTCACCAAATTCTCTTATACTTTCCTTTTCCTAAGCTCATTAGTATTTTAAATAACCCATTCCAACCTAATATTTAATTTCTCCTTTTTTTCTTATGTTTCATGATTGTTTACTAATACTTTCCTACACCTCACAGGTTTACTTTCCGCTTATCTCTTTCACTTCCACATTCTTTTCCTCACTTCAGTTTCACTTGTAATACCTACTTTGCTTTATCGCTAAACTTTTGTTTCCCTCCCTCCTTTCAACCCCGGACCATTTCACTTAATCACTCTCCTTCATATCACACGACACTGATCACCATCTTCCCCTTTCGTTTTTGGCTTCCTGTATATTAACACATATTCATATCTGAAATCCACTTATTTAAGTTAATATGTTTCCAAAATCATACTGACTTTTCCAGGTCACCCTTCTCCCATTCTAATGTAGCCACATACTATGTAAAACCTGTTTCCCTGTCCTCCCATTGAAGTGCTCTTAGATGGGTAAGGATTTTCCAACATTCTATAATTGTTTGATCTTTTGGTGACAACTTGGAAGTAATTGCTATAATTGCTGCCCTGGAATCTGAGAGAATAACTGCTTGATGAAAATGTGAGATTCTATACAAAAAGTTTAGAAGTGTATACATTAATATACCTAATACAAATATGTATATGTAAATCTGATGTGTCCTTTAACTATGTACTGAAAGGATGTATAACATGAGTTACAAGACAAAGCAAGTGGGATAAGGTGGTAAAAGGAGTAAGAGAGGGACATAATGAGTGATAAACTATAGCAATAAAGTGAATAATGGTAAACTTTAATCACTAATCAAGGTGGGAAAGAAAGTCAATAAAGTGGAGGTAAGGTTAAAATTTAAAGAGTTAGATATAGTTATTAACAAAAAAAATACAAAAATTAAATAAACAATTAGTAATGTAAAAGTAAGTCATAAATAATACTGGGAAATTAAGGCAATAAGAATATTGGAAACAAATCGTATGTACATTTGTGTGGAAGATAAACACATAAAGGACAGTTGATCTGGAGACAAGTCAAGCTGATAGTAAAAGTAAAAGTTGTATATTTAACGACTGCTGCACTTGTATAAGGATAGCGATCCAGTTAGGAGCCATACAAAATGTATCTGTTTTTTTTTTATAGGTCCTCAATAAATTTCAATTCCAACTAAGTGATATTTATGTTCTGCTCATTAGTCATTTAAGAAGTACATTTTATTCAAATAAATTTAATTTTTAAAACTACACAAGAACTGTGATTATCTGGACCAGGTGACACCAATTTCTAGGTTAATGAAAATACAGATAATGTGGAAACAAATCATTAAAGAAATACAAACTTTGATGTGTAAATGAAATTATTATCACTGCAAATGCAGAAGTGTAAAGAATTGAAAACCATGCAGATGAGATATCTATGATTACTATCAGAACTGTCATTAAAACTAACAACCCATAAAGTTTCGTTTTGTTCTGTGATACACAGAATTCTAATGGTATTCATTGCAAGCTTGAAAGGTATAATCGACCATGAGTGATCTCTACTAGGGATTGCCCCCTCCAAAAGGTTATGGAATTAACACTGTAATGTAATGTAAAGGCTGGTTCACACCCATCAGTAGCAATAACCATAACAAAAAAGCTGAAATACATTTATTCAAATGGGGATGTTCACAGCCGACAGGAAACATTCATGGTCCCGGGAACAAGAAAGAAGCCTTGGCCAAGTTTTAAGTTCATGTTCCTGTTACCAGCTACAGCATGTTAGATTCATGTTGTGCATGTTACACTTTTCACTGTAGAAAGTATTCAAGGCCACCATACCATGAAGCAGCTGCTAGAGCTCTCTCTGGTTGCAAGCTAGAAAAAAGATTATTAGAAATAGGAATAAGAGATAGAGGGTTCAGCATGGAAGCCAGGCCTATGTACCTATAGCCCTAAGGGAGGAAGGATGAGGTGAGGGTAGATAGAGGGTTTGGCATGGAAGCCAAGCTTTTTGTAATTATGGCTTAGAAAGTTCAGAAATTTACGCTGGATTTTAATACGTTTTGAACTGATCACTTTTGTGAAAAGAATACGATTCACTCCGACATTCCAACTCCAACCAGCAAACAAGATAGGAAAAGATATAAGATGTGTCAGTAGAACTATAGAATACACACTAGGAGTAGGAAATTGAACCAAACTAAATTTCGAATGGGAGGGACTTCATAATGTTTTGAAATGAACTATATGAAACACTGATGAATTACTTGCACTGTTTCCTGTTGTTTGTTTCAGGGAAGCCTAATTGGTTTCGGCAGCACCTACTTTGGACAGTGTTATACTTATCGCTTGATTACTTACACTGCCTCATGTACTAATTTTAAATGTTTTGTTAAATTATGAATGCCGTATGAGACAATCTCAAATTTCATATATTTTAAAGTGTAATTACTTTTTCAGAATCTTATTAAACATAAGCATTAATATGACTTGTTTGTTTTCTGTTTGAAACAGATAGTACTGTTTTTTTGTACATAGTTGTTGGTATAATTATCTTCATTTAGAATTTACATGTATCTGTTTAGTTTTTCATTTCTTGGTCACTAAGGTTATCCTTCACAGTTTTTTTTAACTTGATTACAAATTCACTGTGTACAAGAAAATTGCATTACAGATAACCTTGTGGTATCCTTTCCTGCTTTCTTCTGCCATTAACTGAATGTGTAGTTATAATTGCTATAGCCATTATTTGAAATTCTTGAGGGAAAGGGAATAAAAATGTATTGAATAATCTCAACAATTTGTGATCTGACACTATCCATCTGGTTACTAAAGCTATTATGATTAATTGAAGACAACTATTACTTGTAGGGGGAAAAATGTCAAGTTTAGAAGTGGGTTCTTCCTGCCGAACTTCTTTCGAAGTCACATCTCGCACACTCATGAATAGTTTACGGCACATTTCCAGTATTCACATATTAGCGTAATATGAGATACATCAGCTACGTGGATAAGAATCGTTTACCGCATTTGGCTTCCATGTAGTTCTTGTAACGCGTATTACGCTAATATGTGAAATGTGCGGTGAACTATTCGTGAGTGCGCGAGTTGATTTCGAAAGAAATTCGGCATTTAATTCTGGCGAGGAATACGGACGAAGGAGGGGTGGGCAGAAGCGGCAGTAGCGCTGCTCGGTCGATATAGAGGCGTACTGTATTATCGGCGGAATCATTAGTTCGTACCGGCCCCGTGGTGAAACATAGCGACATCAGCGCCATTTGTGACATCATCCTCTAACACAGAGTCGATCATCTGGTATAATCTGTGATTTATTCATTTTCGCTTGCCGTTATTCATTTGAAACTTATACTAAACAATAAGCCATCGTCATGGCAAATTTAAATATTATTTAATCAACAACCAGATCTGATTTTCAACTACGTGCACAAATCTTCTCGTAAATACTATTTGGAATCAAAATTTTGAACATGGGCAAGCCTGAACTCAAAACAAATACACCAAAGGGAAGTGTTAAATCCAGAACTGTTCAGCAAAAAGAAGTTTTGCTAAGAGCGTTAACAAATTTGAGAGAAACTCTTGTTAACAATCCAAACAGGGACAACCTATTGATAAATATGTCCGGAGTGGAAAGGGAAACGATGATAAAGGCATTAAAAGATCTTAAAGTTGTAAATTCTGCCTGTCGGAGAAGAAGATGTTCTCGAAGGAGAAGTTGTTCAAGAAGAAGGAGAAGGAGAAGGAGAAGTTGTTCAAGAAGAAGGAGGAGGAGAAGTTGTTCAAGAAGGAGAAGGAGAAGTTGTTCAAGAAGGAGAAGGAGAAGTTGTTCAAGAAGAAGGAGGAGGAGAAGTTGTTCAAGAAGAAGGAGGCGAAGTTGTTCGAGAAGAAGGAGGTGAAGCTGTTCGAGAAGGCGGCGTCGTAGGTCCAGGTGCCGCAGGCGAAGCGAAGATGGGGATCTATAAGTAATGTACAATTCCAAATCAAAACCAAGAACACTATGCATCAGTTCAATTTGATTAAACAAAATTAAATAATGTTTGCAAATGATCTAAATTATACAAGTTAAGCTCACTCAATTCGGTAAATAAATAGTATATATACATAATATATTCAAGTGTTGAACTAGTAGAAGTAGATGGCTGTCTGATATCACATCATCCTGCTCGTATAGTACACATTTCTAAGTTCCATATGCAAATACCATCATGTTTCTTTCATTTAATGCTCAGTATTTAGCGGAACATGAAATAAGTGGCCCCCCCCCTCACTTTGCAGCAAAATTATAAATATGCACAAATTCACTTGTTAAATCCATTTCATAGAAGAAATACAGACCGAAAGTAGAAATGTGTACTAGGTCCACATAAAACAGGTAGATAGGTACCTAAAGTTTCAAATCTGCACGACTTTATAACTGACAAACGATACTACTACAACTGTAGGTTCCTACATTAAGATTGCGGACAACCTACTCACTTGACCTTCTCCAGGTGTCGTTTGCTCCCTCTCGCTGCCAGTATGACTAATAAAACCCGTTGTAGAGTGATAAGGCCTTAAGCCGCAAAGTGTTGCCGAGAGATTGAGAGCCCTAAACAGCAAAACGTGGCCGTAGAATCGGTGAAACTAAACCCCAATTATCCAGGATCAGGGGGACAATTGGGTTAAATAACGGGTGATATATAAGAAATTTGATACAAATAAAGTGAACGGGTACAAGAACAAGAACTTATTTATTGGAAAAAACCAAAGGCAAAAACTTCTCAGTCTAACGGATTTCAATCCCTCCATTAGCTTTGCACTCGCCTCCGCGGATGCGCTATAGTGGCAAGATGGTGTCATATTATTATAAAAGAAAGCGTTGTAAAAAGGGTCATAGGCTCCAAAAGTTCTAATATCAACTCTAAACGCAACTCCTAAGGGCCAAAAGTAGTTTAGGCAAGATTATTTTGTCTGTAGTTAAGACCTGCAGCTCCGTATTAAAGTAAAGTGAAATATAAAGTTGTAATTACCTCAGGAGCGTTGTTTGGAGTCGATATTGTGTCTTGCACAGCCTGGAACCATGGACGTCGCAGACTGCGGCCCCCCTCCCCCATCCCAGCGAAGCCCATGCCTGGAACACGGCCCCCTCCATTTTTACACGTTTTCTATTTTTTTCCCCTTTACCTGATTGATTACCCTCCCCTTATGCTGGATTTACACACCTTAGCACTTACAATTCAGTGTCTAGGCTGTTGGAGAGCAGACAGTGAACACCTGGAAGCAAGTGGTCAGCCAAGAACCAGGTATGATAATGAGGAAGAGGATGCTATGAAATGCAGGCAAAATCGATGATTGGAAAAGTGATAATAGAAACAATTGGTGGATTTCTTTCAGAGGAAAACAATGGCGCAAGGACAACAAACATGGAACGAGTATGCGTGATGGGGACTGTCAACCTAGATGAGAAGCGAATACTGCTAAATTGGCGATGTTTTAAATTGTGTTTAGTCTTTTTGAGGGATTGAATTATAATCATACTAACAACTCACTCACTATATACCTAACCTAACCTAACCTCCTCTGTGAACCAGAAAGCTGACAAAGTTGAAAAAGTGGTACGCATTTGGCCCGACATGATTTCCAAGCTAACTTGTAGATGCCACTTGTGTATGTTGCAAATGCACAGCATAAGACTACACTGAAAAATGCTTATCCAAAGCACGCAAGCTGCATTCTTAATATGTTTATGATTCACGTTCATATAAGCTTAGGTTTGTGCATCAGACACAGCGAGAAGACTTGGGCTGCACCACTGCAGTATTGGACCACATCTGTCTCCAGCCGACAAGAAATAACTTCCAGGTATGTATAATATCCTTACTTATTGGTAGGTACCCTTAAAGTTGGTTCCCCTACACATAACAGGCTGGGACAAGGACGTGGTAGGGACAGTAGAGAAAGTCATGTGAGTGCATACATCAGATTTTCTTTAATTTCATTTAGTTACTTTCTTGCAGCAGCCACAGAGCCTCTGGGAACAGCACCTAGTAGAACAATTTGATTTTCCACTTAGTGTCACAGAGAAGCAATAAACAACTGTGGTTGAATTTGAAGGCGTATTATGCAGGGGACAATAAATATTGAATGCCTCTCACGTGCAAAGCAGAAGAAGAGTTTGTAATTCAGAATGAAGGGTTTTAGTGCATGAAACCCTTTCTGATTTTGTTTGACCTGAAAACATTCTGTAATGCTTTGTCTCTTTAAATTAACTGTTTGTCTTAAAATATTTTAGTGAGAACTGTGCCAATAGCAGTTATGAATTTGTCAAATGCACTTGGAGTACAGTGCAATCGTAAATTGGCTGGGCCGCCTCACAGCGACATCGAACTGGGTAAGGACCGGTTCACCCTCTGCCAGAGTTACCCGTAATCAACTGCGTCACAACAGATGTTGGAATTGATGATCTTCAATGTGAATATATTCCCTATATCTCTGAAAACAATTCTGGTTTACCGAAAATCCCCATATTATTCACAAAGCTCTTCACACCACCGCAAAAGTTGGAGTTTGATGAACAGTGAGTGTGCGTAGAATTATCGATCCCATATTTTACAACACAACAACACAATGTTCATTCACACGTTAATGTAAATTTTACTTTAACTATCTTTTTTCCACACTAACAAGACATGAAATGTGACTGCTTTCAACAGGATTCAGCTCTAGCACACACTGTTGCAAATCCTATGCATGAATTGGGAAGTGTATATGGGGACAGAACAATTAGCCCAAGGATTGAGACCAACTCGTTCCCCTGACCTAGCTCTTTGTGATTTTTATTTATGGGGAATGTTAAAGAATAAAGTACAACCAGCAAATTCTCACATGTTAGGACAAAATCAGGAGAGAAATGCAGCAATCAGTAAATGTGAACTTTCACAAGTAGACCAGAATAGTTTTCAGAGATATAGGGAATATGTTCACATTGAAGGCCACCAATTTCAATATCTGTTATGACGCAGGTAAGCCTAATGTAAGTTAGTACACTAGTTAGTGTTCCCAGCCCATGACTTGCCGGTTGTTTACATGTAACTCTGGCAGAAGGTTGTCCAGTCCTTGCCCTACCCGGTGCCACCACGGGGCAGTCCGGCCAATCTACATACAAATGCACTGTATCTTAAGTCAATGAATGTGTTGGAATAAATGCTTCAGGAAGCAACAAACTGAAAACAGTTACACAACTTTTCATGATGTGCCAAACATCAGAACTTAACAACTTAACTTGAAAAACTATTCATATTTTTGAGGTTTGGGTTATAAAAGGTAAGATGGGGTTGTTAGCCTGATATTACAATTGTGCCAAGACCTTGCATTTACTTTTAATGCTTTTGTGGGTAATGTTGCCAAATACGGGCTTCTTGATGTGCAATGTCGCTAAATCGTGCCAAGTTGACATGAAGAAATACACTACTGGACAAAGAGGTTGGTAACTACAAATTAGAGAGGAACACGGGTAATGGAACAGAAGCATAATCTAAAACTGAAACAATGGAATAGAGGTGCAAACTAAATAGTGGACTTATGTGAATATAGGAGATGTAACAAAAGCAGAAAGTGTTATGAAGTGAAGATTTCCAATTTCCTCATTAACCTTTAGCTGTTATTATTAATGGAAATCTGCATTTTAAATAACGTTGAAATCCCCAGCAGTTTGCGACAATTATTTTCAGTAAAATCCAATGTTTAAAGCATTCCATTTGTCAATCATCTATCATATCGAACTCTTATAAAACTTTGTATTTGTTTCCTAATCATACATTATGATATATATTCATATAGTACAGTTATCTACCGTATCTCTTGCACAATTGCATGAGATTATGACTTCACAGTTATTTCACATCATATGGTTTATACCTCCAAAATGCAGCTTTATATTTCTTTCACAAATGTATATTTAAGTTTAAGGTTAGCTACTTCTGTACAACTGCTTGGACTTCTGAGTTCATATTTCCACTCATATGTTTTATGCAACTAACACAATTTTGTATTTCTTTTATGAATGTATATTTATGAATATATATTCCCATTTAAGGTTATCTGCCTTCTGCACAATCATATAAGGTTATGATTTCATATTTATTTTAGATTATGTGATTCATAAATTAATTTATTTGAGCGTAATATAAAGGGACCCTGTAATTGTGGTATGCCGTGTTGCATATGGGAGATCTTTTGGGTTGAATTAAGAAATATATTTGTAAGTAAAATAGAGTTCCCCGTCTTCTAGTTACCGAAATTTGTCATTATGAATAAGAACAGAGTTTCTTGCTTTCTTTGTATCTACATCATCTATGTATATGTATTGCTGGAAGTTATCCATTCTCATCTTTATGCATTACCATCTACACAATTCCAACGTTATTAAAATGTTTTACTACTGATCGCTACTTTCATTTCTCATACGTTGGCGCCCTGTGTTACGGGGTCCCTAAGCCTGTATTCGGCAACATTACACTTTTGTGTACTTCTCACTTCCTTCCTGAACTTAAAACTTTGACTGGCTTATCTTTTTTTTTCCTCATAACAGTCGCCACAGTGCCAGGCAAAGAGCAATGATGGTGTATAGTCTAAAGGTAAAACATCCCGCATAATGTGGGTTTTGGTTTAATGTAGGTATTTAATGTCGTCACAGTGACAATTTTAACACACAAATAACAGATTAAAGTGAGGCAGGCTGTTGCTATCAGAATTTTGTTTAGTTTTACTAGTTCGCATGGAATAAACATATTATACAGGGTACGGTTGTAGAAGGCACATGAGCTGAACCAATGCGTGCACATGGTGGCTGCACTGCTGCCAAGTGATGGACTAGAGAGCAGAAGTTACAGGGAGGGAACGAGGAAAGAAACCTTTGTCGTGTCACAAATTGTCAGAGCGTAAACTTACGCAGCAAAGGATAGTGATGATAACATTATAAACTGTAACACTCAATATTAACGTACTCATTTACACGCACTTCCTCAGATGCCAATTCCCTAAAAAAACGTACACTTTAAAAATAACATTTCTGGCCTGGGAGCGGAGTATTTTACCCTTAGTACCTGTGCCACTGGCACCAGGCGTTGAAAGTGACATTGTTAACGTATCACTAACACAATGTTGTTGTTGTTACCTAATGCTGGATTTCTGACAATGGAGTCATTAATCCTCTTGCTCTCCAGTATTTTTCACTGATGATATTGAAGAGAGCAATAACAGTAATAGTACCCGCTTTTTAGAGAACACCATATTTTTATGCTTTGGCAGTCACATCGCTCTCTCACAACCCCCAGAATCTCTGAAGGACCACACCTGTCATTGGTTTAAGGATCTCACTGACCTGACCGGGAGAATTATCAAAATAAATTCACATGTGAATTTTCTGCTTATTGTCACAGTTACACAAAGCACAATTTGTGTTATGGGTTGGTCTTGAACCGAACTAAAGAAATTGCACTCGACTGCAGTGGTCTGTGGTCAGTTAATTAATTAACTAAATATACGCAGTTCCTAATGACACTTCATAAGGTCTTACTCCGTAACTGCGTAATGAAAGGAATAACACAAACAGGCAAGATTGGAAGCTTGATTCATAAGCCTAAACATGGGAGTCACTTGTTTATTCTGAAGCAATAACTTGAGAACCATATGTCATAGAAAAATGGTTTCTGTACAGGCTGCCTCAAAAATTCTTGCCGCATACACCAAGGCATATCCAAATGTTGAATTTCCAGTAATAATTTTGGGTGCATGAAAAAGAGAAATCTCTGTTGCTCACGCTTGTGCTGTGCATTCTGACTTAGGCAACGCTGCACGACTGTGATAGGACAGTCACTCTAGGTGAGTCATCTCGACCTTCGCCTCATGTGCCTTATAATACATAAAAAATCTAATGTGTTGCACTCACATGACTTCCTGTACTCTGGTACTAACCATTCTTACAAACTCTTATTCCTGTATCTTCTTTATGTTAGTTGGGATAAACATTTGCAGAAGTTATCATATTGCTTATGTCCTTGTAGGTACAAGGGGATAATACTAGACTTTGAGTGATAGTCAAATCTTTTAAAGCTTTGAGATCCTGTTTTCTTTGCATGCTTAACATATATTTAAAAAAAATGAAGAACGATGTTCCATTTCAAGTTTTAAGTTTTCCAAAGCTGACACATATAACAATGAATATCTCCGAAATGGTTCACCCTACAAAGAAATTTATTTGGACATAGTGTGTCTTAGCGAGACCTACATTTTTTGTATAATAAGATTTTGTCTATCTCTTATGGTTTGTGAGTTATTCAAACGTCATCCAGAGTAAATAGGACTATATAGGCTATAGCCAGAAAATTCAAAATTTACATTTCATTTGTCATCAAAATCGTTTACCGCATTTGGCTTCCATGTAGTTCTTGTAACGCGTATTACGCTAATATGTGAAATGTGCGGTGAACTATTCGTGAGTGCGCGAGTTGATTTCGAAAGAAATTCGGCATTTAATTCTGGCGAGGAATACGGACGAAGGAGGGGTGGGCAGAAGCGGCAGTAGCGCTGCTCGGTCGATATAGAGGCGTACTGTATTATCGGCGGAATCATTAGTTCGTACCGGCCCCGTGGTGAAACATAGCGACATCAGCGCCATTTGTGACATCATCCTCTAACACAGAGTCGATCATCTGGTATAATCTGTGATTTATTCATTTTCGCTTGCCGTTATTCATTTGAAACTTATACTAAACAATAAGCCATCGTCATGGCAAATTTAAATATTATTTAATCAACAACCAGATCTGATTTTCAACTACGTGCAAAAATCTTCTCGTAAATACTATTTGGAATCAAAATTTTGAACATGGGCAAGCCTGAACTCAAAACAAATACACCAAAGGGAAGTGTTAAATCCAGAACTGTTCAGCAAAAAGAAGTTTTGCTAAGAGCGTTAACAAATTTGAGAGAAACTCTTGTTAACAATCCAAACAGGGACAACCTATTGATAAATATGTCCGGAGTGGAAAGGGAAACGATGATAAAGGCATTAAAAGATCTTAAAGTTGTAAATTCTGCCTGTCGGAGAAGAAGATGTTCTCGAAGGAGAAGTTGTTCAAGAAGAAGGAGAAGGAGAAGGAGAAGTTGTTCAAGAAGAAGGAGGAGGAGAAGTTGTTCAAGAAGGAGAAGGAGAAGTTGTTCAAGAAGGAGAAGGAGAAGTTGTTCAAGAAGAAGGAGGAGGAGAAGTTGTTCAAGAAGAAGGAGGCGAAGTTGTTCGAGAAGAAGGAGGTGAACCTGTTCGAGAAGGCGGCGTCGTAGGTCCAGGTGCCGCAGGCGAAGCGAAGATGGGGATCTATAAGTAATGTACAATTCCAAATCAAAACCAAGAACACTATGCATCAGTTCAATTTGATTAAACAAAATTAAATAATGTTTGCAAATGATCTAAATTATACAAGTTAAGCTCACTCAATTCGGTAAATAAATAGTATATATACATAATATATTCAAGTGTTGAACTAGTAGAAGTAGATGGCTGTCTGATATCACATCATCCTGCTCGTATAGTACACATTTCTAAGTTCCATATGCAAATACCATCATGTTTCTTTCATTTAATGCTCAGTATTTAGCGGAACATGAAATAAGTGCCCCCCCCCCTCACTTTGCAGCAAAATTATAAATATGCACAAATTCACTTGTTAAATCCATTTCATAGAAGAAATACAGACCGAAAGTAGAAATGTGTACTAGGTCCACATAAAACAGGTAGATAGGTACCTAAAGTTTCAAATCTGCACGACTTTATAACTGACAAACGATACTACTACAACTGTAGGTTCCTACATTAAGATTGCGGACAACCTACTCACTTGACCTTCTCCAGGTGTCGTTTGCTCCCTCTCGCTGCCAGTATGACTAATAAAACCCGTTGTAGAGTGATAAGGCCTTAAGCCGCAAAGTGTTGCCGAGAGATTGAGAGCCCTAAACAGCAAAACGTGGCCGTAGAATCGGTGAAACTAAACCCCAATGATCCAGGATCAGGGGGACAATTGGGTTAAATAACGGGTGATATATAAGAAATTTGATACAAATAAAGTGAACGGGTACAAGAACAAGAACTTATTTATTGGAAAAAACCAAAGGCAAAAACTTCTCAGTCTAACGGATTTCAATCCCTCCATTAGCTTTGCACTCGCCTCCGCGGATGCGCTATAGTGGCAAGATGGTGTCATATTATTATAAAAGAAAGCGTTGTAAAAAGGGTCATAGGCTCCAAAAGTTCTAATATCAACTCTAAACGCAACTCCTAAGGGCCAAAAGTAGTTTAGGCAAGATTATTTTGTCTGTAGTTAAGACCTGCAGCTCCGTATTAAAGTAAAGTGAAATATAAAGTTGTAATTACCTCAGGAGCGTTGTTTGGAGTCGATATTGTGTCTTGCACAGCCTGGAACCATGGACGTCGCAGACTGCGGCCCCCCTCCCCCATCCCAGCGAAGCCCATGCCTGGAACACGGCCCCCTCCATTTTTACACGTTTTCTATTTTTTTCCCCTTTACCTGATTGATTACCCTCCCCTTATGCTGGATTTACACACCTTAGCACTTACAATTCAGTGTCTAGGCTGTTGGAGAGCAGACAGTGAACACCTGGAAGCAAGTGGTCAGCCAAGAACCAGGTATGATAATGAGGAAGAGGATGCTATGAAATGCAGGCAAAATCGATGATTGGAAAAGTGATAATAGAAACAATTGGTGGATTTCTTTCAGAGGAAAACAATGGCGCAAGGACAACAAACATGGAACGAGTATGCGTGATGGGGACTGTCAACCTAGATGAGAAGCGAATACTGCTAAATTGGCGATGTTTTAAATTGTGTTTAGTCTTTTTGAGGGATTGAATTATAATCATACTAACAACTCACTCACTATATACCTAACCTAACCTAACCTCCTCTGTGAACCAGAAAGCTGACAAAGTTGAAAAAGTGGTACGCATTTGGCCCGACATGATTTCCAAGCTAACTTGTAGATGCCACTTGTGTATGTTGCAAATGCACAGCATAAGACTACACTGAAAAATGCTTATCCAAAGCACGCAAGCTGCATTCTTAATATGTTTATGATTCACGTTCATATAAGCTTAGGTTTGTGCATCAGACACAGCGAGAAGACTTGGGCTGCACCACTGCAGTATTGGACCACATCTGTCTCCAGCCGACAAGAAATAACTTCCAGGTATGTATAATATCCTTACTTATTGGTAGGTACCCTTAAAGTTGGTTCCCCTACACATAACAGGCTGGGACAAGGACGTGGTAGGGACAGTAGAGAAAGTCATGTGAGTGCATACATCAGATTTTCTTTAATTTCATTTAGTTACTTTCTTGCAGCAGCCACAGAGCCTCTGGGAACAGCACCTAGTAGAACAATTTGATTTTCCACTTAGTGTCACAGAGAAGCAATAAACAACTGTGGTTGAATTTGAAGGCGTATTATGCAGGGGACAATAAATATTGAATGCCTCTCACGTGCAAAGCAGAAGAAGAGTTTGTAATTCAGAATGAAGGGTTTTAGTGCATGAAACCCTTTCTGATTTTGTTTGACCTGAAAACATTCTGTAATGCTTTGTCTCTTTAAATTAACTGTTTGTCTTAAAATATTTTAGTGAGAACTGTGCCAATAGCAGTTATGAATTTGTCAAATGCACTTGGAGTACAGTGCAATCGTAAATTGGCTGGGCCGCCTCACAGCGACATCGAACTGGGTAAGGACCGGTTCACCCTCTGCCAGAGTTACCCGTAATCAACTGCGTCACAACAGATGTTGGAATTGATGATCTTCAATGTGAATATATTCCCTATATCTCTGAAAACAATTCTGGTTTACCGAAAATCCCCATATTATTCACAAAGCTCTTCACACCACCGCAAAAGTTGGAGTTTGATGAACAGTGAGTGTGCGTAGAATTATCGATCCCATATTTTACAACACAACAACACAATGTTCATTCACACGTTAATGTAAATTTTACTTTAACTATCTTTTTTCCACACTAACAAGACATGAAATGTGACTGCTTTCAACAGGATTCAGCTCTAGCACACACTGTTGCAAATCCTATGCATGAATTGGGAAGTGTATATGGGGACAGAACAATTAGCCCAAGGATTGAGACCAACTCGTTCCCCTGACCTAGCTCTTTGTGATTTTTATTTATGGGGAATGTTAAAGAATAAAGTACAACCAGCAAATTCTCACATGTTAGGACAAAATCAGGAGAGAAATGCAGCAATCAGTAAATGTGAACTTTCACAAGTAGACCAGAATAGTTTTCAGAGATATAGGGAATATGTTCACATTGAAGGCCACCAATTTCAATATCTGTTATGACGCAGGTAAGCCTAATGTAAGTTAGTACACTAGTTAGTGTTCCCAGCCCATGACTTGCCGGTTGTTTACATGTAACTCTGGCAGAAGGTTGTCCAGTCCTTGCCCTACCCGGTGCCACCACGGGGCAGTCCGGCCAATCTACATACAAATGCACTGTATCTTAAGTCAATGAATGTGTTGGAATAAATGCTTCAGGAAGCAACAAACTGAAAACAGTTACACAACTTTTCATGATGTGCCAAACATCAGAACTTAACAACTTAACTTGAAAAACTATTCATATTTTTGAGGTTTGGGTTATAAAAGGTAAGATGGGGTTGTTAGCCTGATATTACAATTGTGCCAAGACCTTGCATTTACTTTTAATGCTTTTGTGGGTAATGTTGCCAAATACGGGCTTCTTGATGTGCAATGTCGCTAAATCGTGCCAAGTTGACATGAAGAAATACACTACTGGACAAAGAGGTTGGTAACTACAAATTAGAGAGGAACACGGGTAATGGAACAGAAGCATAATCTAAAACTGAAACAATGGAATAGAGGTGCAAACTAAATAGTGGACTTATGTGAATATAGGAGATGTAACAAAAGCAGAAAGTGTTATGAAGTGAAGATTTCCAATTTCCTCATTAACCTTTAGCTGTTATTATTAATGGAAATCTGCATTTTAAATAACGTTGAAATCCCCAGCAGTTTGCGACAATTATTTTCAGTAAAATCCAATGTTTAAAGCATTCCATTTGTCAATCATCTATCATATCGAACTCTTATAAAACTTTGTATTTGTTTCCTAATCATACATTATGATATATATTCATATAGTACAGTTATCTACCGTATCTCTTGCACAATTGCATGAGATTATGACTTCACAGTTATTTCACATCATATGGTTTATACCTCCAAAATGCAGCTTTATATTTCTTTCACAAATGTATATTTAAGTTTAAGGTTAGCTACTTCTGTACAACTGCTTGGACTTCTGAGTTCATATTTCCACTCATATGTTTTATGCAACTAACACAATTTTGTATTTCTTTTATGAATGTATATTTATGAATATATATTCCCATTTAAGGTTATCTGCCTTCTGCACAATCATATAAGGTTATGATTTCATATTTATTTTAGATTATGTGATTCATAAATTAATTTATTTGAGCGTAATATAAAGGGACCCTGTAATTGTGGTATGCCGTGTTGCATATGGGAGATCTTTTGGGTTGAATTAAGAAATATATTTGTAAGTAAAATAGAGTTCCCCGTCTTCTAGTTACCGAAATTTGTCATTATGAATAAGAACAGAGTTTCTTGCTTTCTTTGTATCTACATCATCTATGTATATGTATTGCTGGAAGTTATCCATTCTCATCTTTATGCATTACCATCTACACAATTCCAACGTTATTAAAATGTTTTACTACTGATCGCTACTTTCATTTCTCATACGTTGGCGCCCTGTGTTACGGGGTCCCTAAGCCTGTATTCGGCAACATTACACTTTTGTGTACTTCTCACTTCCTTCCTGAACTTAAAACTTTGACTGGCTTATCTTTTTTTTTCCTCATAACAGTCGCCACAGTGCCAGGCAAAGAGCAATGATGGTGTATAGTCTAAAGGTAAAACATCCCGCATAATGTGGGTTTTGGTTTAATGTAGGTATTTAATGTCGTCACAGTGACAATTTTAACACACAAATAACAGATTAAAGTGAGGCAGGCTGTTGCTATCAGAATTTTGTTTAGTTTTACTAGTTCGCATGGAATAAACATATTATACAGGGTACGGTTGTAGAAGGCACATGAGCTGAACCAATGCGTGCACATGGTGGCTGCACTGCTGCCAAGTGATGGACTAGAGAGCAGAAGTTACAGGGAGGGAACGAGGAAAGAAACCTTTGTCGTGTCACAAATTGTCAGAGCGTAAACTTACGCAGCAAAGGATAGTGATGATAACATTATAAACTGTAACACTCAATATTAACGTACTCATTTACACGCACTTCCTCAGATGCCAATTCCCTAAAAAAACGTACACTTTAAAAATAACATTTCTGGCCTGGGAGCGGAGTATTTTACCCTTAGTACCTGTGCCACTGGCACCAGGCGTTGAAAGTGACATTGTTAACGTATCACTAACACAATGTTGTTGTTGTTACCTAATGCTGGATTTCTGACAATGGAGTCATTAATCCTCTTGCTCTCCAGTATTTTTCACTGATGATATTGAAGAGAGCAATAACAGTAATAGTACCCGCTTTTTAGAGAACACCATATTTTTATGCTTTGGCAGTCACATCGCTCTCTCACAACCCCCAGAATCTCTGAAGGACCACACCTGTCATTGGTTTAAGGATCTCACTGACCTGACCGGGAGAATTATCAAAATAAATTCACATGTGAATTTTCTGCTTATTGTCACAGTTACACAAAGCACAATTTGTGTTATGGGTTGGTCTTGAACCGAACTAAAGAAATTGCACTCGACTGCAGTGGTCTGTGGTCAGTTAATTAATTAACTAAATATACGCAGTTCCTAATGACACTTCATAAGGTCTTACTCCGTAACTGCGTAATGAAAGGAATAACACAAACAGGCAAGATTGGAAGCTTGATTCATAAGCCTAAACATGGGAGTCACTTGTTTATTCTGAAGCAATAACTTGAGAACCATATGTCATAGAAAAATGGTTTCTGTACAGGCTGCCTCAAAAATTCTTGCCGCATACACCAAGGCATATCCAAATGTTGAATTTCCAGTAATAATTTTGGGTGCATGAAAAAGAGAAATCTCTGTTGCTCACGCTTGTGCTGTGCATTCTGACTTAGGCAACGCTGCACGACTGTGATAGGACAGTCACTCTAGGTGAGTCATCTCGACCTTCGCCTCATGTGCCTTATAATACATAAAAAATCTAATGTGTTGCACTCACATGACTTCCTGTACTCTGGTACTAACCATTCTTACAAACTCTTATTCCTGTATCTTCTTTATGTTAGTTGGGATAAACATTTGCAGAAGTTATCATATTGCTTATGTCCTTGTAGGTACAAGGGGATAATACTAGACTTTGAGTGATAGTCAAATCTTTTAAAGCTTTGAGATCCTGTTTTCTTTGCATGCTTAACATATATTTAAAAAAAATGAAGAACGATGTTCCATTTCAAGTTTTAAGTTTTCCAAAGCTGACACATATAACAATGAATATCTCCGAAATGGTTCACCCTACAAAGAAATTTATTTGGACATAGTGTGTCTTAGCGAGACCTACATTTTTTGTATAATAAGATTTTGTCTATCTCTTATGGTTTGTGAGTTATTCAAACGTCATCCAGAGTAAATAGGACTATATAGGCTATAGCCAGAAAATTCAAAATTTACATTTCATTTGTCATCAAAATCGTTTACCGCATTTGGCTTCCATGTAGTTCTTGTAACGCGTATTACGCTAATATGTGAAATGTGCGGTGAACTATTCGTGAGTGCGCGAGTTGATTTCGAAAGAAATTCGGCATTTAATTCTGGCGAGGAATACGGACGAAGGAGGGGTGGGCAGAAGCGGCAGTAGCGCTGCTCGGTCGATATAGAGGCGTACTGTATTATCGGCGGAATCATTAGTTCGTACCGGCCCCGTGGTGAAACATAGCGACATCAGCGCCATTTGTGACATCATCCTCTAACACAGAGTCGATCATCTGGTATAATCTGTGATTTATTCATTTTCGCTTGCCGTTATTCATTTGAAACTTATACTAAACAATAAGCCATCGTCATGGCAAATTTAAATATTATTTAATCAACAACCAGATCTGATTTTCAACTACGTGCAAAAATCTTCTCGTAAATACTATTTGGAATCAAAATTTTGAACATGGGCAAGCCTGAACTCAAAACAAATACACCAAAGGGAAGTGTTAAATCCAGAACTGTTCAGCAAAAAGAAGTTTTGCTAAGAGCGTTAACAAATTTGAGAGAAACTCTTGTTAACAATCCAAACAGGGACAACCTATTGATAAATATGTCCGGAGTGGAAAGGGAAACGATGATAAAGGCATTAAAAGATCTTAAAGTTGTAAATTCTGCCTGTCGGAGAAGAAGATGTTCTCGAAGGAGAAGTTGTTCAAGAAGAAGGAGAAGGAGAAGGAGAAGTTGTTCAAGAAGAAGGAGGAGGAGAAGTTGTTCAAGAAGGAGAAGGAGAAGTTGTTCAAGAAGGAGAAGGAGAAGTTGTTCAAGAAGAAGGAGGAGGAGAAGTTGTTCAAGAAGAAGGAGGCGAAGTTGTTCGAGAAGAAGGAGGTGAACCTGTTCGAGAAGGCGGCGTCGTAGGTCCAGGTGCCGCAGGCGAAGCGAAGATGGGGATCTATAAGTAATGTACAATTCCAAATCAAAACCAAGAACACTATGCATCAGTTCAATTTGATTAAACAAAATTAAATAATGTTTGCAAATGATCTAAATTATACAAGTTAAGCTCACTCAATTCGGTAAATAAATAGTATATATACATAATATATTCAAGTGTTGAACTAGTAGAAGTAGATGGCTGTCTGATATCACATCATCCTGCTCGTATAGTACACATTTCTAAGTTCCATATGCAAATACCATCATGTTTCTTTCATTTAATGCTCAGTATTTAGCGGAACATGAAATAAGTGCCCCCCCCCCCTCACTTTGCAGCAAAATTATAAATATGCACAAATTCACTTGTTAAATCCATTTCATAGAAGAAATACAGACCGAAAGTAGAAATGTGTACTAGGTCCACATAAAACAGGTAGATAGGTACCTAAAGTTTCAAATCTGCACGACTTTATAACTGACAAACGATACTACTACAACTGTAGGTTCCTACATTAAGATTGCGGACAACCTACTCACTTGACCTTCTCCAGGTGTCGTTTGCTCCCTCTCGCTGCCAGTATGACTAATAAAACCCGTTGTAGAGTGATAAGGCCTTAAGCCGCAAAGTGTTGCCGAGAGATTGAGAGCCCTAAACAGCAAAACGTGGCCGTAGAATCGGTGAAACTAAACCCCAATGATCCAGGATCAGGGGGACAATTGGGTTAAATAACGGGTGATATATAAGAAATTTGATACAAATAAAGTGAACGGGTACAAGAACAAGAACTTATTTATTGGAAAAAACCAAAGGCAAAAACTTCTCAGTCTAACGGATTTCAATCCCTCCATTAGCTTTGCACTCGCCTCCGCGGATGCGCTATAGTGGCAAGATGGTGTCATATTATTATAAAAGAAAGCGTTGTAAAAAGGGTCATAGGCTCCAAAAGTTCTAATATCAACTCTAAACGCAACTCCTAAGGGCCAAAAGTAGTTTAGGCAAGATTATTTTGTCTGTAGTTAAGACCTGCAGCTCCGTATTAAAGTAAAGTGAAATATAAAGTTGTAATTACCTCAGGAGCGTTGTTTGGAGTCGATATTGTGTCTTGCACAGCCTGGAACCATGGACGTCGCAGACTGCGGCCCCCCTCCCCCATCCCAGCGAAGCCCATGCCTGGAACACGGCCCCCTCCATTTTTACACGTTTTCTATTTTTTTCCCCTTTACCTGATTGATTACCCTCCCCTTATGCTGGATTTACACACCTTAGCACTTACAATTCAGTGTCTAGGCTGTTGGAGAGCAGACAGTGAACACCTGGAAGCAAGTGGTCAGCCAAGAACCAGGTATGATAATGAGGAAGAGGATGCTATGAAATGCAGGCAAAATCGATGATTGGAAAAGTGATAATAGAAACAATTGGTGGATTTCTTTCAGAGGAAAACAATGGCGCAAGGACAACAAACATGGAACGAGTATGCGTGATGGGGACTGTCAACCTAGATGAGAAGCGAATACTGCTAAATTGGCGATGTTTTAAATTGTGTTTAGTCTTTTTGAGGGATTGAATTATAATCATACTAACAACTCACTCACTATATACCTAACCTAACCTAACCTCCTCTGTGAACCAGAAAGCTGACAAAGTTGAAAAAGTGGTACGCATTTGGCCCGACATGATTTCCAAGCTAACTTGTAGATGCCACTTGTGTATGTTGCAAATGCACAGCATAAGACTACACTGAAAAATGCTTATCCAAAGCACGCAAGCTGCATTCTTAATATGTTTATGATTCACGTTCATATAAGCTTAGGTTTGTGCATCAGACACAGCGAGAAGACTTGGGCTGCACCACTGCAGTATTGGACCACATCTGTCTCCAGCCGACAAGAAATAACTTCCAGGTATGTATAATATCCTTACTTATTGGTAGGTACCCTTAAAGTTGGTTCCCCTACACATAACAGGCTGGGACAAGGACGTGGTAGGGACAGTAGAGAAAGTCATGTGAGTGCATACATCAGATTTTCTTTAATTTCATTTAGTTACTTTCTTGCAGCAGCCACAGAGCCTCTGGGAACAGCACCTAGTAGAACAATTTGATTTTCCACTTAGTGTCACAGAGAAGCAATAAACAACTGTGGTTGAATTTGAAGGCGTATTATGCAGGGGACAATAAATATTGAATGCCTCTCACGTGCAAAGCAGAAGAAGAGTTTGTAATTCAGAATGAAGGGTTTTAGTGCATGAAACCCTTTCTGATTTTGTTTGACCTGAAAACATTCTGTAATGCTTTGTCTCTTTAAATTAACTGTTTGTCTTAAAATATTTTAGTGAGAACTGTGCCAATAGCAGTTATGAATTTGTCAAATGCACTTGGAGTACAGTGCAATCGTAAATTGGCTGGGCCGCCTCACAGCGACATCGAACTGGGTAAGGACCGGTTCACCCTCTGCCAGAGTTACCCGTAATCAACTGCGTCACAACAGATGTTGGAATTGATGATCTTCAATGTGAATATATTCCCTATATCTCTGAAAACAATTCTGGTTTACCGAAAATCCCCATATTATTCACAAAGCTCTTCACACCACCGCAAAAGTTGGAGTTTGATGAACAGTGAGTGTGCGTAGAATTATCGATCCCATATTTTACAACACAACAACACAATGTTCATTCACACGTTAATGTAAATTTTACTTTAAGTATCTTTTTTCCACACTAACAAGACATGAAATGTGACTGCTTTCAACAGGATTCAGCTCTAGCACACACTGTTGCAAATCCTATGCATGAATTGGGAAGTGTATATGGGGACAGAACAATTAGCCCAAGGATTGAGACCAACTCGTTCCCCTGACCTAGCTCTTTGTGATTTTTATTTATGGGGAATGTTAAAGAATAAAGTACAACCAGCAAATTCTCACATGTTAGGACAAAATCAGGAGAGAAATGCAGCAATCAGTAAATGTGAACTTTCACAAGTAGACCAGAATAGTTTTCAGAGATATAGGGAATATGTTCACATTGAAGGCCACCAATTTCAATATCTGTTATGACGCAGGTAAGCCTAATGTAAGTTAGTACAGTAGTTAGTGTTCCCAGCCCATGACTTGCCGGTTGTTTACATGTAACTCTGGCAGAAGGTTGTCCAGTCCTTGCCCTACCCGGTGCCACCACGGGGCAGTCCGGCCAATCTACATACAAATGCACTGTATCTTAAGTCAATGAATGTGTTGGAATAAATGCTTCAGGAAGCAACAAACTGAAAACAGTTACACAACTTTTCATGATGTGCCAAACATCAGAACTTAACAACTTAACTTGAAAAACTATTCATATTTTTGAGGTTTGGGTTATAAAAGGTAAGATGGGGTTGTTAGCCTGATATTACAATTGTGCCAAGACCTTGCATTTACTTTTAATGCTTTTGTGGGTAATGTTGCCAAATACGGGCTTCTTGATGTGCAATGTCGCTAAATCGTGCCAAGTTGACATGAAGAAATACACTACTGGACAAAGAGGTTGGTAACTACAAATTAGAGAGGAACACGGGTAATGGAACAGAAGCATAATCTAAAACTGAAACAATGGAATAGAGGTGCAAACTAAATAGTGGACTTATGTGAATATAGGAGATGTAACAAAAGCAGAAAGTGTTATGAAGTGAAGATTTCCAATTTCCTCATTAACCTTTAGCTGTTATTATTAATGGAAATCTGCATTTTAAATAACGTTGAAATCCCCAGCAGTTTGCGACAATTATTTTCAGTAAAATCCAATGTTTAAAGCATTCCATTTGTCAATCATCTATCATATCGAACTCTTATAAAACTTTGTATTTGTTTCCTAATCATACATTATGATATATATTCATATAGTACAGTTATCTACCGTATCTCTTGCACAATTGCATGAGATTATGACTTCACAGTTATTTCACATCATATGGTTTATACCTCCAAAATGCAGCTTTATATTTCTTTCACAAATGTATATTTAAGTTTAAGGTTAGCTACTTCTGTACAACTGCTTGGACTTCTGAGTTCATATTTCCACTCATATGTTTTATGCAACTAACACAATTTTGTATTTCTTTTATGAATGTATATTTATGAATATATATTCCCATTTAAGGTTATCTGCCTTCTGCACAATCATATAAGGTTATGATTTCATATTTATTTTAGATTATGTGATTCATAAATTAATTTATTTGAGCGTAATATAAAGGGACCCTGTAATTGTGGTATGCCGTGTTGCATATGGGAGATCTTTTGGGTTGAATTAAGAAATATATTTGTAAGTAAAATAGAGTTCCCCGTCTTCTAGTTACCGAAATTTGTCATTATGAATAAGAACAGAGTTTCTTGCTTTCTTTGTATCTACATCATCTATGTATATGTATTGCTGGAAGTTATCCATTCTCATCTTTATGCATTACCATCTACACAATTCCAACGTTATTAAAATGTTTTACTACTGATCGCTACTTTCATTTCTCATACGTTGGCGCCCTGTGTTACGGGGTCCCTAAGCCTGTATTCGGCAACATTACACTTTTGTGTACTTCTCACTTCCTTCCTGAACTTAAAACTTTGACTGGCTTATCTTTTTTTTTCCTCATAACAGTCGCCACAGTGCCAGGCAAAGAGCAATGATGGTGTATAGTCTAAAGGTAAAACATCCCGCATAATGTGGGTTTTGGTTTAATGTAGGTATTTAATGTCGTCACAGTGACAATTTTAACACACAAATAACAGATTAAAGTGAGGCAGGCTGTTGCTATCAGAATTTTGTTTAGTTTTACTAGTTCGCATGGAATAAACATATTATACAGGGTACGGTTGTAGAAGGCACATGAGCTGAACCAATGCGTGCACATGGTGGCTGCACTGCTGCCAAGTGATGGACTAGAGAGCAGAAGTTACAGGGAGGGAACGAGGAAAGAAACCTTTGTCGTGTCACAAATTGTCAGAGCGTAAACTTACGCAGCAAAGGATAGTGATGATAACATTATAAACTGTAACACTCAATATTAACGTACTCATTTACACGCACTTCCTCAGATGCCAATTCCCTAAAAAAACGTACACTTTAAAAATAACATTTCTGGCCTGGGAGCGGAGTATTTTACCCTTAGTACCTGTGCCACTGGCACCAGGCGTTGAAAGTGACATTGTTAACGTATCACTAACACAATGTTGTTGTTGTTACCTAATGCTGGATTTCTGACAATGGAGTCATTAATCCTCTTGCTCTCCAGTATTTTTCACTGATGATATTGAAGAGAGCAATAACAGTAATAGTACCCGCTTTTTAGAGAACACCATATTTTTATGCTTTGGCAGTCACATCGCTCTCTCACAACCCCCAGAATCTCTGAAGGACCACACCTGTCATTGGTTTAAGGATCTCACTGACCTGACCGGGAGAATTATCAAAATAAATTCACATGTGAATTTTCTGCTTATTGTCACAGTTACACAAAGCACAATTTGTGTTATGGGTTGGTCTTGAACCGAACTAAAGAAATTGCACTCGACTGCAGTGGTCTGTGGTCAGTTAATTAATTAACTAAATATACGCAGTTCCTAATGACACTTCATAAGGTCTTACTCCGTAACTGCGTAATGAAAGGAATAACACAAACAGGCAAGATTGGAAGCTTGATTCATAAGCCTAAACATGGGAGTCACTTGTTTATTCTGAAGCAATAACTTGAGAACCATATGTCATAGAAAAATGGTTTCTGTACAGGCTGCCTCAAAAATTCTTGCCGCATACACCAAGGCATATCCAAATGTTGAATTTCCAGTAATAATTTTGGGTGCATGAAAAAGAGAAATCTCTGTTGCTCACGCTTGTGCTGTGCATTCTGACTTAGGCAACGCTGCACGACTGTGATAGGACAGTCACTCTAGGTGAGTCATCTCGACCTTCGCCTCATGTGCCTTATAATACATAAAAAATCTAATGTGTTGCACTCACATGACTTCCTGTACTCTGGTACTAACCATTCTTACAAACTCTTATTCCTGTATCTTCTTTATGTTAGTTGGGATAAACATTTGCAGAAGTTATCATATTGCTTATGTCCTTGTAGGTACAAGGGGATAATACTAGACTTTGAGTGATAGTCAAATCTTTTAAAGCTTTGAGATCCTGTTTTCTTTGCATGCTTAACATATATTTAAAAAAAATGAAGAACGATGTTCCATTTCAAGTTTTAAGTTTTCCAAAGCTGACACATATAACAATGAATATCTCCGAAATGGTTCACCCTACAAAGAAATTTATTTGGACATAGTGTGTCTTAGCGAGACCTACATTTTTTGTATAATAAGATTTTGTCTATCTCTTATGGTTTGTGAGTTATTCAAACGTCATCCAGAGTAAATAGGACTATATAGGCTATAGCCAGAAAATTCAAAATTTACATTTCATTTGTCATCAAAATCGTTTACCGCATTTGGCTTCCATGTAGTTCTTGTAACGCGTATTACGCTAATATGTGAAATGTGCGGTGAACTATTCGTGAGTGCGCGAGTTGATTTCGAAAGAAATTCGGCATTTAATTCTGGCGAGGAATACGGACGAAGGAGGGGTGGGCAGAAGCGGCAGTAGCGCTGCTCGGTCGATATAGAGGCGTACTGTATTATCGGCGGAATCATTAGTTCGTACCGGCCCCGTGGTGAAACATAGCGACATCAGCGCCATTTGTGACATCATCCTCTAACACAGAGTCGATCATCTGGTATAATCTGTGATTTATTCATTTTCGCTTGCCGTTATTCATTTGAAACTTATACTAAACAATAAGCCATCGTCATGGCAAATTTAAATATTATTTAATCAACAACCAGATCTGATTTTCAACTACGTGCAAAAATCTTCTCGTAAATACTATTTGGAATCAAAATTTTGAACATGGGCAAGCCTGAACTCAAAACAAATACACCAAAGGGAAGTGTTAAATCCAGAACTGTTCAGCAAAAAGAAGTTTTGCTAAGAGCGTTAACAAATTTGAGAGAAACTCTTGTTAACAATCCAAACAGGGACAACCTATTGATAAATATGTCCGGAGTGGAAAGGGAAACGATGATAAAGGCATTAAAAGATCTTAAAGTTGTAAATTCTGCCTGTCGGAGAAGAAGATGTTCTCGAAGGAGAAGTTGTTCAAGAAGAAGGAGAAGGAGAAGGAGAAGTTGTTCAAGAAGAAGGAGGAGGAGAAGTTGTTCAAGAAGGAGAAGGAGAAGTTGTTCAAGAAGGAGAAGGAGAAGTTGTTCAAGAAGAAGGAGGAGGAGAAGTTGTTCAAGAAGAAGGAGGCGAAGTTGTTCGAGAAGAAGGAGGTGAACCTGTTCGAGAAGGCGGCGTCGTAGGTCCAGGTGCCGCAGGCGAAGCGAAGATGGGGATCTATAAGTAATGTACAATTCCAAATCAAAACCAAGAACACTATGCATCAGTTCAATTTGATTAAACAAAATTAAATAATGTTTGCAAATGATCTAAATTATACAAGTTAAGCTCACTCAATTCGGTAAATAAATAGTATATATACATAATATATTCAAGTGTTGAACTAGTAGAAGTAGATGGCTGTCTGATATCACATCATCCTGCTCGTATAGTACACATTTCTAAGTTCCATATGCAAATACCATCATGTTTCTTTCATTTAATGCTCAGTATTTAGCGGAACATGAAATAAGTGCCCCCCCCCCTCACTTTGCAGCAAAATTATAAATATGCACAAATTCACTTGTTAAATCCATTTCATAGAAGAAATACAGACCGAAAGTAGAAATGTGTACTAGGTCCACATAAAACAGGTAGATAGGTACCTAAAGTTTCAAATCTGCACGACTTTATAACTGACAAACGATACTACTACAACTGTAGGTTCCTACATTAAGATTGCGGACAACCTACTCACTTGACCTTCTCCAGGTGTCGTTTGCTCCCTCTCGCTGCCAGTATGACTAATAAAACCCGTTGTAGAGTGATAAGGCCTTAAGCCGCAAAGTGTTGCCGAGAGATTGAGAGCCCTAAACAGCAAAACGTGGCCGTAGAATCGGTGAAACTAAACCCCAATTATCCAGGATCAGGGGGACAATTGGGTTAAATAACGGGTGATATATAAGAAATTTGATACAAATAAAGTGAACGGGTACAAGAACAAGAACTTATTTATTGGAAAAAACCAAAGGCAAAAACTTCTCAGTCTAACGGATTTCAATCCCTCCATTAGCTTTGCACTCGCCTCCGCGGATGCGCTATAGTGGCAAGATGGTGTCATATTATTATAAAAGAAAGCGTTGTAAAAAGGGTCATAGGCTCCAAAAGTTCTAATATCAACTCTAAACGCAACTCCTAAGGGCCAAAAGTAGTTTAGGCAAGATTATTTTGTCTGTAGTTAAGACCTGCAGCTCCGTATTAAAGTAAAGTGAAATATAAAGTTGTAATTACCTCAGGAGCGTTGTTTGGAGTCGATATTGTGTCTTGCACAGCCTGGAACCATGGACGTCGCAGACTGCGGCCCCCCTCCCCCATCCCAGCGAAGCCCATGCCTGGAACACGGCCCCCTCCATTTTTACACGTTTTCTATTTTTTTCCCCTTTACCTGATTGATTACCCTCCCCTTATGCTGGATTTACACACCTTAGCACTTACAATTCAGTGTCTAGGCTGTTGGAGAGCAGACAGTGAACACCTGGAAGCAAGTGGTCAGCCAAGAACCAGGTATGATAATGAGGAAGAGGATGCTATGAAATGCAGGCAAAATCGATGATTGGAAAAGTGATAATAGAAACAATTGGTGGATTTCTTTCAGAGGAAAACAATGGCGCAAGGACAACAAACATGGAACGAGTATGCGTGATGGGGACTGTCAACCTAGATGAGAAGCGAATACTGCTAAATTGGCGATGTTTTAAATTGTGTTTAGTCTTTTTGAGGGATTGAATTATAATCATACTAACAACTCACTCACTATATACCTAACCTAACCTAACCTCCTCTGTGAACCAGAAAGCTGACAAAGTTGAAAAAGTGGTACGCATTTGGCCCGACATGATTTCCAAGCTAACTTGTAGATGCCACTTGTGTATGTTGCAAATGCACAGCATAAGACTACACTGAAAAATGCTTATCCAAAGCACGCAAGCTGCATTCTTAATATGTTTATGATTCACGTTCATATAAGCTTAGGTTTGTGCATCAGACACAGCGAGAAGACTTGGGCTGCACCACTGCAGTATTGGACCACATCTGTCTCCAGCCGACAAGAAATAACTTCCAGGTATGTATAATATCCTTACTTATTGGTAGGTACCCTTAAAGTTGGTTCCCCTACACATAACAGGCTGGGACAAGGACGTGGTAGGGACAGTAGAGAAAGTCATGTGAGTGCATACATCAGATTTTCTTTAATTTCATTTAGTTACTTTCTTGCAGCAGCCACAGAGCCTCTGGGAACAGCACCTAGTAGAACAATTTGATTTTCCACTTAGTGTCACAGAGAAGCAATAAACAACTGTGGTTGAATTTGAAGGCGTATTATGCAGGGGACAATAAATATTGAATGCCTCTCACGTGCAAAGCAGAAGAAGAGTTTGTAATTCAGAATGAAGGGTTTTAGTGCATGAAACCCTTTCTGATTTTGTTTGACCTGAAAACATTCTGTAATGCTTTGTCTCTTTAAATTAACTGTTTGTCTTAAAATATTTTAGTGAGAACTGTGCCAATAGCAGTTATGAATTTGTCAAATGCACTTGGAGTACAGTGCAATCGTAAATTGGCTGGGCCGCCTCACAGCGACATCGAACTGGGTAAGGACCGGTTCACCCTCTGCCAGAGTTACCCGTAATCAACTGCGTCACAACAGATGTTGGAATTGATGATCTTCAATGTGAATATATTCCCTATATCTCTGAAAACAATTCTGGTTTACCGAAAATCCCCATATTATTCACAAAGCTCTTCACACCACCGCAAAAGTTGGAGTTTGATGAACAGTGAGTGTGCGTAGAATTATCGATCCCATATTTTACAACACAACAACACAATGTTCATTCACACGTTAATGTAAATTTTACTTTAAGTATCTTTTTTCCACACTAACAAGACATGAAATGTGACTGCTTTCAACAGGATTCAGCTCTAGCACACACTGTTGCAAATCCTATGCATGAATTGGGAAGTGTATATGGGGACAGAACAATTAGCCCAAGGATTGAGACCAACTCGTTCCCCTGACCTAGCTCTTTGTGATTTTTATTTATGGGGAATGTTAAAGAATAAAGTACAACCAGCAAATTCTCACATGTTAGGACAAAATCAGGAGAGAAATGCAGCAATCAGTAAATGTGAACTTTCACAAGTAGACCAGAATAGTTTTCAGAGATATAGGGAATATGTTCACATTGAAGGCCACCAATTTCAATATCTGTTATGACGCAGGTAAGCCTAATGTAAGTTAGTACAGTAGTTAGTGTTCCCAGCCCATGACTTGCCGGTTGTTTACATGTAACTCTGGCAGAAGGTTGTCCAGTCCTTGCCCTACCCGGTGCCACCACGGGGCAGTCCGGCCAATCTACATACAAATGCACTGTATCTTAAGTCAATGAATGTGTTGGAATAAATGCTTCAGGAAGCAACAAACTGAAAACAGTTACACAACTTTTCATGATGTGCCAAACATCAGAACTTAACAACTTAACTTGAAAAACTATTCATATTTTTGAGGTTTGGGTTATAAAAGGTAAGATGGGGTTGTTAGCCTGATATTACAATTGTGCCAAGACCTTGCATTTACTTTTAATGCTTTTGTGGGTAATGTTGCCAAATACGGGCTTCTTGATGTGCAATGTCGCTAAATCGTGCCAAGTTGACATGAAGAAATACACTACTGGACAAAGAGGTTGGTAACTACAAATTAGAGAGGAACACGGGTAATGGAACAGAAGCATAATCTAAAACTGAAACAATGGAATAGAGGTGCAAACTAAATAGTGGACTTATGTGAATATAGGAGATGTAACAAAAGCAGAAAGTGTTATGAAGTGAAGATTTCCAATTTCCTCATTAACCTTTAGCTGTTATTATTAATGGAAATCTGCATTTTAAATAACGTTGAAATCCCCAGCAGTTTGCGACAATTATTTTCAGTAAAATCCAATGTTTAAAGCATTCCATTTGTCAATCATCTATCATATCGAACTCTTATAAAACTTTGTATTTGTTTCCTAATCATACATTATGATATATATTCATATAGTACAGTTATCTACCGTATCTCTTGCACAATTGCATGAGATTATGACTTCACAGTTATTTCACATCATATGGTTTATACCTCCAAAATGCAGCTTTATATTTCTTTCACAAATGTATATTTAAGTTTAAGGTTAGCTACTTCTGTACAACTGCTTGGACTTCTGAGTTCATATTTCCACTCATATGTTTTATGCAACTAACACAATTTTGTATTTCTTTTATGAATGTATATTTATGAATATATATTCCCATTTAAGGTTATCTGCCTTCTGCACAATCATATAAGGTTATGATTTCATATTTATTTTAGATTATGTGATTCATAAATTAATTTATTTGAGCGTAATATAAAGGGACCCTGTAATTGTGGTATGCCGTGTGGCATATGGGAGATCTTTTGGGTTGAATTAAGAAATATATTTGTAAGTAAAATAGAGTTCCCCGTCTTCTAGTTACCGAAATTTGTCATTATGAATAAGAACAGAGTTTCTTGCTTTCTTTGTATCTACATCATCTATGTATATGTATTGCTGGAAGTTATCCATTCTCATCTTTATGCATTACCATCTACACAATTCCAACGTTATTAAAATGTTTTACTACTGATCGCTACTTTCATTTCTCATACGTTGGCGCCCTGTGTTACGGGGTCCCTAAGCCTGTATTCGGCAACATTACACTTTTGTGTACTTCTCACTTCCTTCCTGAACTTAAAACTTTGACTGGCTTATCTTTTTTTTTCCTCATAACAGTCGCCACAGTGCCAGGCAAAGAGCAATGATGGTGTATAGTCTAAAGGTAAAACATCCCGCATAATGTGGGTTTTGGTTTAATGTAGGTATTTAATGTCGTCACAGTGACAATTTTAACACACAAATAACAGATTAAAGTGAGGCAGGCTGTTGCTATCAGAATTTTGTTTAGTTTTACTAGTTCGCATGGAATAAACATATTATACGGGGTACGGTTGTAGAAGGCACATGAGCTGAACCAATGCGTGCACATGGTGGCTGCACTGCTGCCAAGTGATGGACTAGAGAGCAGAAGTTACAGGGAGGGAACGAGGAAAGAAACCTTTGTCGTGTCACAAATTGTCAGAGCGTAAACTTACGCAGCAAAGGATAGTGATGATAACATTATAAACTGTAACACTCAATATTAACGTACTCATTTACACGCACTTCCTCAGATGCCAATTCCCTAAAAAAACGTACACTTTAAAAATAACATTTCTGGCCTGGGAGCGGAGTATTTTACCCTTAGTACCTGTGCCACTGGCACCAGGCGTTGAAAGTGACATTGTTAACGTATCACTAACACAATGTTGTTGTTGTTACCTAATGCTGGATTTCTGACAATGGAGTCATTAATCCTCTTGCTCTCCAGTATTTTTCACTGATGATATTGAAGAGAGCAATAACAGTAATAGTACCCGCTTTTTAGAGAACACCATATTTTTATGCTTTGGCAGTCACATCGCTCTCTCACAACCCCCAGAATCTCTGAAGGACCACACCTGTCATTGGTTTAAGGATCTCACTGACCTGACCGGGAGAATTATCAAAATAAATTCACATGTGAATTTTCTGCTTATTGTCACAGTTACACAAAGCACAATTTGTGTTATGGGTTGGTCTTGAACCGAACTAAAGAAATTGCACTCGACTGCAGTGGTCTGTGGTCAGTTAATTAATTAACTAAATATACGCAGTTCCTAATGACACTTCATAAGGTCTTACTCCGTAACTGCGTAATGAAAGGAATAACACAAACAGGCAAGATTGGAAGCTTGATTCATAAGCCTAAACATGGGAGTCACTTGTTTATTCTGAAGCAATAACTTGAGAACCATATGTCATAGAAAAATGGTTTCTGTACAGGCTGCCTCAAAAATTCTTGCCGCATACACCAAGGCATATCCAAATGTTGAATTTCCAGTAATAATTTTGGGTGCATGAAAAAGAGAAATCTCTGTTGCTCACGCTTGTGCTGTGCATTCTGACTTAGGCAACGCTGCACGACTGTGATAGGACAGTCACTCTAGGTGAGTCATCTCGACCTTCGCCTCATGTGCCTTATAATACATAAAAAATCTAATGTGTTGCACTCACATGACTTCCTGTACTCTGGTACTAACCATTCTTACAAACTCTTATTCCTGTATCTTCTTTATGTTAGTTGGGATAAACATTTGCAGAAGTTATCATATTGCTTATGTCCTTGTAGGTACAAGGGGATAATACTAGACTTTGAGTGATAGTCAAATCTTTTAAAGCTTTGAGATCCTGTTTTCTTTGCATGCTTAACATATATTTAAAAAAAATGAAGAACGATGTTCCATTTCAAGTTTTAAGTTTTCCAAAGCTGACACATATAACAATGAATATCTCCGAAATGGTTCACCCTACAAAGAAATTTATTTGGACATAGTGTGTCTTAGCGAGACCTACATTTTTTGTATAATAAGATTTTGTCTATCTCTTATGGTTTGTGAGTTATTCAAACGTCATCCAGAGTAAATAGGACTATATAGGCTATAGCCAGAAAATTCAAAATTTACATTTCATTTGTCATCAAAATCGTTTACCGCATTTGGCTTCCATGTAGTTCTTGTAACGCGTATTACGCTAATATGTGAAATGTGCGGTGAACTATTCGTGAGTGCGCGAGTTGATTTCGAAAGAAATTCGGCATTTAATTCTGGCGAGGAATACGGACGAAGGAGGGGTGGGCAGAAGCGGCAGTAGCGCTGCTCGGTCGATATAGAGGCGTACTGTATTATCGGCGGAATCATTAGTTCGTACCGGCCCCGTGGTGAAACATAGCGACATCAGCGCCATTTGTGACATCATCCTCTAACACAGAGTCGATCATCTGGTATAATCTGTGATTTATTCATTTTCGCTTGCCGTTATTCATTTGAAACTTATACTAAACAATAAGCCATCGTCATGGCAAATTTAAATATTATTTAATCAACAACCAGATCTGATTTTCAACTACGTGCAAAAATCTTCTCGTAAATACTATTTGGAATCAAAATTTTGAACATGGGCAAGCCTGAACTCAAAACAAATACACCAAAGGGAAGTGTTAAATCCAGAACTGTTCAGCAAAAAGAAGTTTTGCTAAGAGCGTTAACAAATTTGAGAGAAACTCTTGTTAACAATCCAAACAGGGACAACCTATTGATAAATATGTCCGGAGTGGAAAGGGAAACGATGATAAAGGCATTAAAAGATCTTAAAGTTGTAAATTCTGCCTGTCGGAGAAGAAGATGTTCTCGAAGGAGAAGTTGTTCAAGAAGAAGGAGAAGGAGAAGGAGAAGTTGTTCAAGAAGAAGGAGGAGGAGAAGTTGTTCAAGAAGGAGAAGGAGAAGTTGTTCAAGAAGGAGAAGGAGAAGTTGTTCAAGAAGAAGGAGGAGGAGAAGTTGTTCAAGAAGAAGGAGGCGAAGTTGTTCGAGAAGAAGGAGGTGAACCTGTTCGAGAAGGCGGCGTCGTAGGTCCAGGTGCCGCAGGCGAAGCGAAGATGGGGATCTATAAGTAATGTACAATTCCAAATCAAAACCAAGAACACTATGCATCAGTTCAATTTGATTAAACAAAATTAAATAATGTTTGCAAATGATCTAAATTATACAAGTTAAGCTCACTCAATTCGGTAAATAAATAGTATATATACATAATATATTCAAGTGTTGAACTAGTAGAAGTAGATGGCTGTCTGATATCACATCATCCTGCTCGTATAGTACACATTTCTAAGTTCCATATGCAAATACCATCATGTTTCTTTCATTTAATGCTCAGTATTTAGCGGAACATGAAATAAGTGCCCCCCCCCCCCTCACTTTGCAGCAAAATTATAAATATGCACAAATTCACTTGTTAAATCCATTTCATAGAAGAAATACAGACCGAAAGTAGAAATGTGTACTAGGTCCACATAAAACAGGTAGATAGGTACCTAAAGTTTCAAATCTGCACGACTTTATAACTGACAAACGATACTACTACAACTGTAGGTTCCTACATTAAGATTGCGGACAACCTACTCACTTGACCTTCTCCAGGTGTCGTTTGCTCCCTCTCGCTGCCAGTATGACTAATAAAACCCGTTGTAGAGTGATAAGGCCTTAAGCCGCAAAGTGTTGCCGAGAGATTGAGAGCCCTAAACAGCAAAACGTGGCCGTAGAATCGGTGAAACTAAACCCCAATTATCCAGGATCAGGGGGACAATTGGGTTAAATAACGGGTGATATATAAGAAATTTGATACAAATAAAGTGAACGGGTACAAGAACAAGAACTTATTTATTGGAAAAAACCAAAGGCAAAAACTTCTCAGTCTAACGGATTTCAATCCCTCCATTAGCTTTGCACTCGCCTCCGCGGATGCGCTATAGTGGCAAGATGGTGTCATATTATTATAAAAGAAAGCGTTGTAAAAAGGGTCATAGGCTCCAAAAGTTCTAATATCAACTCTAAACGCAACTCGTAAGGGCCAAAAGTAGTTTAGGCAAGATTATTTTGTCTGTAGTTAAGACCTGCAGCTCCGTATTAAAGTAAAGTGAAATATAAAGTTGTAATTACCTCAGGAGCGTTGTTTGGAGTCGATATTGTGTCTTGCACAGCCTGGAACCATGGACGTCGCAGACTGCGGCCCCCCTCCCCCATCCCAGCGAAGCCCATGCCTGGAACACGGCCCCCTCCATTTTTACACGTTTTCTATTTTTTTCCCCTTTACCTGATTGATTACCCTCCCCTTATGCTGGATTTACACACCTTAGCACTTACAATTCAGTGTCTAGGCTGTTGGAGAGCAGACAGTGAACACCTGGAAGCAAGTGGTCAGCCAAGAACCAGGTATGATAATGAGGAAGAGGATGCTATGAAATGCAGGCAAAATCGATGATTGGAAAAGTGATAATAGAAACAATTGGTGGATTTCTTTCAGAGGAAAACAATGGCGCAAGGACAACAAACATGGAACGAGTATGCGTGATGGGGACTGTCAACCTAGATGAGAAGCGAATACTGCTAAATTGGCGATGTTTTAAATTGTGTTTAGTCTTTTTGAGGGATTGAATTATAATCATACTAACAACTCACTCACTATATACCTAACCTAACCTAACCTCCTCTGTGAACCAGAAAGCTGACAAAGTTGAAAAAGTGGTACGCATTTGGCCCGACATGATTTCCAAGCTAACTTGTAGATGCCACTTGTGTATGTTGCAAATGCACAGCATAAGACTACACTGAAAAATGCTTATCCAAAGCACGCAAGCTGCATTCTTAATATGTTTATGATTCACGTTCATATAAGCTTAGGTTTGTGCATCAGACACAGCGAGAAGACTTGGGCTGCACCACTGCAGTATTGGACCACATCTGTCTCCAGCCGACAAGAAATAACTTCCAGGTATGTATAATATCCTTACTTATTGGTAGGTACCCTTAAAGTTGGTTCCCCTACACATAACAGGCTGGGACAAGGACGTGGTAGGGACAGTAGAGAAAGTCATGTGAGTGCATACATCAGATTTTCTTTAATTTCATTTAGTTACTTTCTTGCAGCAGCCACAGAGCCTCTGGGAACAGCACCTAGTAGAACAATTTGATTTTCCACTTAGTGTCACAGAGAAGCAATAAACAACTGTGGTTGAATTTGAAGGCGTATTATGCAGGGGACAATAAATATTGAATGCCTCTCACGTGCAAAGCAGAAGAAGAGTTTGTAATTCAGAATGAAGGGTTTTAGTGCATGAAACCCTTTCTGATTTTGTTTGACCTGAAAACATTCTGTAATGCTTTGTCTCTTTAAATTAACTGTTTGTCTTAAAATATTTTAGTGAGAACTGTGCCAATAGCAGTTATGAATTTGTCAAATGCACTTGGAGTACAGTGCAATCGTAAATTGGCTGGGCCGCCTCACAGCGACATCGAACTGGGTAAGGACCGGTTCACCCTCTGCCAGAGTTACCCGTAATCAACTGCGTCACAACAGATGTTGGAATTGATGATCTTCAATGTGAATATATTCCCTATATCTCTGAAAACAATTCTGGTTTACCGAAAATCCCCATATTATTCACAAAGCTCTTCACACCACCGCAAAAGTTGGAGTTTGATGAACAGTGAGTGTGCGTAGAATTATCGATCCCATATTTTACAACACAACAACACAATGTTCATTCACACGTTAATGTAAATTTTACTTTAACTATCTTTTTTCCACACTAACAAGACATGAAATGTGACTGCTTTCAACAGGATTCAGCTCTAGCACACACTGTTGCAAATCCTATGCATGAATTGGGAAGTGTATATGGGGACAGAACAATTAGCCCAAGGATTGAGACCAACTCGTTCCCCTGACCTAGCTCTTTGTGATTTTTATTTATGGGGAATGTTAAAGAATAAAGTACAACCAGCAAATTCTCACATGTTAGGACAAAATCAGGAGAGAAATGCAGCAATCAGTAAATGTGAACTTTCACAAGTAGACCAGAATAGTTTTCAGAGATATAGGGAATATGTTCACATTGAAGGCCACCAATTTCAATATCTGTTATGACGCAGGTAAGCCTAATGTAAGTTAGTACAGTAGTTAGTGTTCCCAGCCCATGACTTGCCGGTTGTTTACATGTAACTCTGGCAGAAGGTTGTCCAGTCCTTGCCCTACCCGGTGCCACCACGGGGCAGTCCGGCCAATCTACATACAAATGCACTGTATCTTAAGTCAATGAATGTGTTGGAATAAATGCTTCAGGAAGCAACAAACTGAAAACAGTTACACAACTTTTCATGATGTGCCAAACATCAGAACTTAACAACTTAACTTGAAAAACTATTCATATTTTTGAGGTTTGGGTTATAAAAGGTAAGATGGGGTTGTTAGCCTGATATTACAATTGTGCCAAGACCTTGCATTTACTTTTAATGCTTTTGTGGGTAATGTTGCCAAATACGGGCTTCTTGATGTGCAATGTCGCTAAATCGTGCCAAGTTGACATGAAGAAATACACTACTGGACAAAGAGGTTGGTAACTACAAATTAGAGAGGAACACGGGTAATGGAACAGAAGCATAATCTAAAACTGAAACAATGGAATAGAGGTGCAAACTAAATAGTGGACTTATGTGAATATAGGAGATGTAACAAAAGCAGAAAGTGTTATGAAGTGAAGATTTCCAATTTCCTCATTAACCTTTAGCTGTTATTATTAATGGAAATCTGCATTTTAAATAACGTTGAAATCCCCAGCAGTTTGCGACAATTATTTTCAGTAAAATCCAATGTTTAAAGCATTCCATTTGTCAATCATCTATCATATCGAACTCTTATAAAACTTTGTATTTGTTTCCTAATCATACATTATGATATATATTCATATAGTACAGTTATCTACCGTATCTCTTGCACAATTGCATGAGATTATGACTTCACAGTTATTTCACATCATATGGTTTATACCTCCAAAATGCAGCTTTATATTTCTTTCACAAATGTATATTTAAGTTTAAGGTTAGCTACTTCTGTACAACTGCTTGGACTTCTGAGTTCATATTTCCACTCATATGTTTTATGCAACTAACACAATTTTGTATTTCTTTTATGAATGTATATTTATGAATATATATTCCCATTTAAGGTTATCTGCCTTCTGCACAATCATATAAGGTTATGATTTCATATTTATTTTAGATTATGTGATTCATAAATTAATTTATTTGAGCGTAATATAAAGGGACCCTGTAATTGTGGTATGCCGTGTGGCATATGGGAGATCTTTTGGGTTGAATTAAGAAATATATTTGTAAGTAAAATAGAGTTCCCCGTCTTCTAGTTACCGAAATTTGTCATTATGAATAAGAACAGAGTTTCTTGCTTTCTTTGTATCTACATCATCTATGTATATGTATTGCTGGAAGTTATCCATTCTCATCTTTATGCATTACCATCTACACAATTCCAACGTTATTAAAATGTTTTACTACTGATCGCTACTTTCATTTCTCATACGTTGGCGCCCTGTGTTACGGGGTCCCTAAGCCTGTATTCGGCAACATTACACTTTTGTGTACTTCTCACTTCCTTCCTGAACTTAAAACTTTGACTGGCTTATCTTTTTTTTTCCTCATAACAGTCGCCACAGTGCCAGGCAAAGAGCAATGATGGTGTATAGTCTAAAGGTAAAACATCCCGCATAATGTGGGTTTTGGTTTAATGTAGGTATTTAATGTCGTCACAGTGACAATTTTAACACACAAATAACAGATTAAAGTGAGGCAGGCTGTTGCTATCAGAATTTTGTTTAGTTTTACTAGTTCGCATGGAATAAACATATTATACGGGGTACGGTTGTAGAAGGCACATGAGCTGAACCAATGCGTGCACATGGTGGCTGCACTGCTGCCAAGTGATGGACTAGAGAGCAGAAGTTACAGGGAGGGAACGAGGAAAGAAACCTTTGTCGTGTCACAAATTGTCAGAGCGTAAACTTACGCAGCAAAGGATAGTGATGATAACATTATAAACTGTAACACTCAATATTAACGTACTCATTTACACGCACTTCCTCAGATGCCAATTCCCTAAAAAAACGTACACTTTAAAAATAACATTTCTGGCCTGGGAGCGGAGTATTTTACCCTTAGTACCTGTGCCACTGGCACCAGGCGTTGAAAGTGACATTGTTAACGTATCACTAACACAATGTTGTTGTTGTTACCTAATGCTGGATTTCTGACAATGGAGTCATTAATCCTCTTGCTCTCCAGTATTTTTCACTGATGATATTGAAGAGAGCAATAACAGTAATAGTACCCGCTTTTTAGAGAACACCATATTTTTATGCTTTGGCAGTCACATCGCTCTCTCACAACCCCCAGAATCTCTGAAGGACCACACCTGTCATTGGTTTAAGGATCTCACTGACCTGACCGGGAGAATTATCAAAATAAATTCACATGTGAATTTTCTGCTTATTGTCACAGTTACACAAAGCACAATTTGTGTTATGGGTTGGTCTTGAACCGAACTAAAGAAATTGCACTCGACTGCAGTGGTCTGTGGTCAGTTAATTAATTAACTAAATATACGCAGTTCCTAATGACACTTCATAAGGTCTTACTCCGTAACTGCGTAATGAAAGGAATAACACAAACAGGCAAGATTGGAAGCTTGATTCATAAGCATAAACATGGGAGTCACTTGTTTATTCTGAAGCAATAACTTGAGAACCATATGTCATAGAAAAATGGTTTCTGTACAGGCTGCCTCAAAAATTCTTGCCGCATACACCAAGGCATATCCAAATGTTGAATTTCCAGTAATAATTTTGGGTGCATGAAAAAGAGAAATCTCTGTTGCTCACGCTTGTGCTGTGCATTCTGACTTAGGCAACGCTGCACGACTGTGATAGGACAGTCACTCTAGGTGAGTCATCTCGACCTTCGCCTCATGTGCCTTATAATACATAAAAAATCTAATGTGTTGCACTCACATGACTTCCTGTACTCTGGTACTAACCATTCTTACAAACTCTTATTCCTGTATCTTCTTTATGTTAGTTGGGATAAACATTTGCAGAAGTTATCATATTGCTTATGTCCTTGTAGGTACAAGGGGATAATACTAGACTTTGAGTGATAGTCAAATCTTTTAAAGCTTTGAGATCCTGTTTTCTTTGCATGCTTAACATATATTTAAAAAAAATGAAGAACGATGTTCCATTTCAAGTTTTAAGTTTTCCAAAGCTGACACATATAACAATGAATATCTCCGAAATGGTTCACCCTACAAAGAAATTTATTTGGACATAGTGTGTCTTAGCGAGACCTACATTTTTTGTATAATAAGATTTTGTCTATCTCTTATGGTTTGTGAGTTATTCAAACGTCATCCAGAGTAAATAGGACTATATAGGCTATAGCCAGAAAATTCAAAATTTACATTTCATTTGTCATCAAAATCGTTTACCGCATTTGGCTTCCATGTAGTTCTTGTAACGCGTATTACGCTAATATGTGAAATGTGCGGTGAACTATTCGTGAGTGCGCGAGTTGATTTCGAAAGAAATTCGGCATTTAATTCTGGCGAGGAATACGGACGAAGGAGGGGTGGGCAGAAGCGGCAGTAGCGCTGCTCGGTCGATATAGAGGCGTACTGTATTATCGGCGGAATCATTAGTTCGTACCGGCCCCGTGGTGAAACATAGCGACATCAGCGCCATTTGTGACATCATCCTCTAACACAGAGTCGATCATCTGGTATAATCTGTGATTTATTCATTTTCGCTTGCCGTTATTCATTTGAAACTTATACTAAACAATAAGCCATCGTCATGGCAAATTTAAATATTATTTAATCAACAACCAGATCTGATTTTCAACTACGTGCAAAAATCTTCTCGTAAATACTATTTGGAATCAAAATTTTGAACATGGGCAAGCCTGAACTCAAAACAAATACACCAAAGGGAAGTGTTAAATCCAGAACTGTTCAGCAAAAAGAAGTTTTGCTAAGAGCGTTAACAAATTTGAGAGAAACTCTTGTTAACAATCCAAACAGGGACAACCTATTGATAAATATGTCCGGAGTGGAAAGGGAAACGATGATAAAGGCATTAAAAGATCTTAAAGTTGTAAATTCTGCCTGTCGGAGAAGAAGATGTTCTCGAAGGAGAAGTTGTTCAAGAAGAAGGAGAAGGAGAAGGAGAAGTTGTTCAAGAAGAAGGAGGAGGAGAAGTTGTTCAAGAAGGAGAAGGAGAAGTTGTTCAAGAAGGAGAAGGAGAAGTTGTTCAAGAAGAAGGAGGAGGAGAAGTTGTTCAAGAAGAAGGAGGCGAAGTTGTTCGAGAAGAAGGAGGTGAACCTGTTCGAGAAGGCGGCGTCGTAGGTCCAGGTGCCGCAGGCGAAGCGAAGATGGGGATCTATAAGTAATGTACAATTCCAAATCAAAACCAAGAACACTATGCATCAGTTCAATTTGATTAAACAAAATTAAATAATGTTTGCAAATGATCTAAATTATACAAGTTAAGCTCACTCAATTCGGTAAATAAATAGTATATATACATAATATATTCAAGTGTTGAACTAGTAGAAGTAGATGGCTGTCTGATATCACATCATCCTGCTCGTATAGTACACATTTCTAAGTTCCATATGCAAATACCATCATGTTTCTTTCATTTAATGCTCAGTATTTAGCGGAACATGAAATAAGTGCCCCCCCCCTCACTTTGCAGCAAAATTATAAATATGCACAAATTCACTTGTTAAATCCATTTCATAGAAGAAATACAGACCGAAAGTAGAAATGTGTACTAGGTCCACATAAAACAGGTAGATAGGTACCTAAAGTTTCAAATCTGCACGACTTTATAACTGACAAACGATACTACTACAACTGTAGGTTCCTACATTAAGATTGCGGACAACCTACTCACTTGACCTTCTCCAGGTGTCGTTTGCTCCCTCTCGCTGCCAGTATGACTAATAAAACCCGTTGTAGAGTGATAAGGCCTTAAGCCGCAAAGTGTTGCCGAGAGATTGAGAGCCCTAAACAGCAAAACGTGGCCGTAGAATCGGTGAAACTAAACCCCAATGATCCAGGATCAGGGGGACAATTGGGTTAAATAACGGGTGATATATAAGAAATTTGATACAAATAAAGTGAACGGGTACAAGAACAAGAACTTATTTATTGGAAAAAACCAAAGGCAAAAACTTCTCAGTCTAACGGATTTCAATCCCTCCATTAGCTTTGCACTCGCCTCCGCGGATGCGCTATAGTGGCAAGATGGTGTCATATTATTATAAAAGAAAGCGTTGTAAAAAGGGTCATAGGCTCCAAAAGTTCTAATATCAACTCTAAACGCAACTCCTAAGGGCCAAAAGTAGTTTAGACAAGATTATTTTGTCTGTAGTTAAGACCTGCAGCTCCGTATTAAAGTAAAGTGAAATATAAAGTTGTAATTACCTCAGGAGCGTTGTTTGGAGTCGATATTGTGTCTTGCACAGCCTGGAACCATGGACGTCGCAGACTGCGGCCCCCCTCCCCCATCCCAGCGAAGCCCATGCCTGGAACACGGCCCCCTCCATTTTTACACGTTTTCTATTTTTTTCCCCTTTACCTGATTGATTACCCTCCCCTTATGCTGGATTTACACACCTTAGCACTTACAATTCAG
Source organism: Tenodera sinensis (assembly GCA_030765045.1). Classification (NCBI taxonomy): domain Eukaryota; kingdom Metazoa; phylum Arthropoda; class Insecta; order Mantodea; family Mantidae; genus Tenodera; species Tenodera sinensis. The sequence continues at coordinate 343,456,903 of CM060964.1, forward strand.
TGTCTAGGCTGTTGGAGAGCAGACAGTGAACACCTGGAAGCAAGTGGTCAGCCAAGAACCAGGTATGATAATGAGGAAGAGGATGCTATGAAATGCAGGCAAAATCGATGATTGGAAAAGTGATAATAGAAACAATTGGTGGATTTCTTTCAGAGGAAAACAATGGCGCAAGGACAACAAACATGGAACGAGTATGCGTGATGGGGACTGTCAACCTAGATGAGAAGCGAATACTGCTAAATTGGCGATGTTTTAAATTGTGTTTAGTCTTTTTGAGGGATTGAATTATAATCATACTAACAACTCACTCACTATATACCTAACCTAACCTAACCTCCTCTGTGAACCAGAAAGCTGACAAAGTTGAAAAAGTGGTACGCATTTGGCCCGACATGATTTCCAAGCTAACTTGTAGATGCCACTTGTGTATGTTGCAAATGCACAGCATAAGACTACACTGAAAAATGCTTATCCAAAGCACGCAAGCTGCATTCTTAATATGTTTATGATTCACGTTCATATAAGCTTAGGTTTGTGCATCAGACACAGCGAGAAGACTTGGGCTGCACCACTGCAGTATTGGACCACATCTGTCTCCAGCCGACAAGAAATAACTTCCAGGTATGTATAATATCCTTACTTATTGGTAGGTACCCTTAAAGTTGGTTCCCCTACACATAACAGGCTGGGACAAGGACGTGGTAGGGACAGTAGAGAAAGTCATGTGAGTGCATACATCAGATTTTCTTTAATTTCATTTAGTTACTTTCTTGCAGCAGCCACAGAGCCTCTGGGAACAGCACCTAGTAGAACAATTTGATTTTCCACTTAGTGTCACAGAGAAGCAATAAACAACTGTGGTTGAATTTGAAGGCGTATTATGCAGGGGACAATAAATATTGAATGCCTCTCACGTGCAAAGCAGAAGAAGAGTTTGTAATTCAGAATGAAGGGTTTTAGTGCATGAAACCCTTTCTGATTTTGTTTGACCTGAAAACATTCTGTAATGCTTTGTCTCTTTAAATTAACTGTTTGTCTTAAAATATTTTAGTGAGAACTGTGCCAATAGCAGTTATGAATTTGTCAAATGCACTTGGAGTACAGTGCAATCGTAAATTGGCTGGGCCGCCTCACAGCGACATCGAACTGGGTAAGGACCGGTTCACCCTCTGCCAGAGTTACCCGTAATCAACTGCGTCACAACAGATGTTGGAATTGATGATCTTCAATGTGAATATATTCCCTATATCTCTGAAAACAATTCTGGTTTACCGAAAATCCCCATATTATTCACAAAGCTCTTCACACCACCGCAAAAGTTGGAGTTTGATGAACAGTAAGTGTGCGTAGAATTATCGATCCCATATTTTACAACACAACAACACAATGTTCATTCACACGTTAATGTAAATTTTACTTTAAGTATCTTTTTTCCACACTAACAAGACATGAAATGTGACTGCTTTCAACAGGATTCAGCTATAGCACACACTGTTGCAAATCCTATGCATGAATTGGGAAGTGTATATGGGGACAGAACAATTAGCCCAAGGATTGAGACCAACTCGTTCCCCTGACCTAGCTCTTTGTGATTTTTATTTATGGGGAATGTTAAAGAATAAAGTACAACCAGCAAATTCTCACATGTTAGGACAAAATCAGGAGACAAATGCAACAATCAGTAAATGTGAACTTTCACAAGTAGACCAGAATAGTTTTCAGAGATATAGGGAATATGTTCACATTGAAGGCCACCAATTTCAATATCTGTTATGACGCAGGTAAGCCTAATGTAAGTTAGTACAGTAGTTAGTGTTCCCAGCCCATGACTTGCCGGTTGTTTACATGTAACTCTGGCAGAAGGTTGTCCAGTCCTTGCCCTACCCGGTGCCACCACGGGGCAGTCCGGCCAATCTACATACAAATGCACTGTATCTTAAGTCAATGAATGTGTTGGAATAAATGCTTCAGGAAGCAACAAACTGAAAACAGTTACACAACTTTTCATGATGTGCCAAACATCAGAACTTAACAACTTAACTTGGAAAACTATTCATATTTTTGAGGTGTGGGTTATAAAAGGTAAGATGGGGTTGTTAGCCTGATATTACAATTGTGCCAAGACCTTGCATTTACTTTTAATGCTTTTGTGGGTAATGTTGCCTAATACGGGCTTCTTGATGTGCAATGTCGCTAAATCGTGCCAAGTTGACATGAAGAAATACACTACTGGACAAAGAGGTTGGTAACTACAAATTAGAGAGGAACACGGGTAATGGAACAGAAGCATAATCTAAAACTGAAACAATGGAATAGAGGTGCAAACTAAATAGTGGACTTATGTGAATATAGGAGATGTAACAAAAGCAGAAAGTGTTATGAAGTGAAGATTTCCAATTTCCTCATTAACCTTTAGCTGTTATTATTAATGGAAATCTGCATTTTAAATAACGTTGAAATCCCCAGCAGTTTGCGACAATTATTTTCAGTAAAATCCAATGTTTAAAGCATTCCATTTGTCAATCATCTATCATATCGAACTCTTATAAAACTTTGTATTTGTTTCCTAATCATACATTATGATATATATTCATATAGTACAGTTATCTACCGTATCTCTTGCACAATTGCATGAGATTATGACTTCACAGTTATTTCACATCATATGGTTTATACCTCCAAAATGCAGCTTTATATTTCTTTCACAAATGTATATTTAAGTTTAAAGTTAGCTACTTCTGTACAACTGCTTGGACTTCTGAGTTCATATTTCCACTCATATGTTTTATGCAACTAACACAATTTTGTATTTCTTTTATGAATGTATATTTATGAATATATATTCCCATTTAAGGTTATCTGCCTTCTGCACAATCATATAAGGTTATGATTTCATATTTATTTTAGATTATGTGATTCATAAATTAATTTATTTGAGCGTAATATAAAGGGACCCTGTAATTGTGGTATGCCGTGTTGCATATGGGAGATCTTTTGGGTTGAATTAAGAAATATATTTGTAAGTAAAATAGAGTTCCCCGTCTTCTAGTTACCGAAATTTGTCATTATGAATAAGAACAGAGTTTCTTGCTTTCTTTGTATCTACATCATCTATGTATATGTATTGCTGGAAGTTATCCATTCTCATCTTTATGCATTACCATCTACACAATTCCAACGTTATTAAAATGTTTTACTACTGATCGCTACTTTCATTTCTCATACGTTGGCGCCCTGTGTTACGGGGTCCCTAAGCCTGTATTCGGCAACATTACACTTTTGTGTACTTCTCACTTCCTTCCTGAACTTAAAACTTTGACTGGCTTATCTTTTTTTTCCTCATAACAGTCGCCACAGTGCCAGGCAAAGAGCAATGATGGTGTATAGTCTAAAGGTAAAACATCCCGCATAATGTGGGTTTTGGTTTAATGTAGGTATTTAATGTCGTCACAGTGACAATTTTAACACACAAATAACAGATTAAAGTGAGGCAGGCTGTTGCTATCAGAATTTTGTTTAGTTTTACTAGTTCGCATGGAATAAACATATTATACGGGGTACGGTTGTAGAAGGCACATGAGCTGAACCAATGCGTGCACATGGTGGCTGCACTGCTGCCAAGTGATGGACTAGAGAGCAGAAGTTACAGGGAGGGAACGAGGAAAGAAACCTTTGTCGTGTCACAAATTGTCAGAGCGTAAACTTACGCAGCAAAGGATAGTGATGATAACATTATAAACTGTAACACTCAATATTAACGTACTCATTTACACGCACTTCCTCAGATGCCAATTCCCTAAAAAAACGTACACTTTAAAAATAACATTTCTGGCCTGGGAGCGGAGTATTTTACCCTTAGTACCTGTGCCACTGGCACCAGGCGTTGAAAGTGACATTGTTAACGTATCACTAACACAATGTTGTTGTTGTTACCTAATGCTGGATTTCTGACAATGGAGTCATTAATCCTCTTGCTCTCCAGTATTTTTCACTGATGATATTGAAGAGAGCAATAACAGTAATAGTACCCGCTTTTTAGAGAACACCATATTTTTATGCTTTGGCAGTCACATCGCTCTCTCACAACCCCCAGAATCTCTGAAGGACCACACCTGTCATTGGTTTAAGGATCTCACTGACCTGACCGGGAGAATTATCAAAATAAATTCACATGTGAATTTTCTGCTTATTGTCACAGTTACACAAAGCACAATTTGTGTTATGGGTTGGTCTTGAACCGAACTAAAGAAATTGCACTCGACTGCAGTGGTCTGTGGTCAGTTAATTAATTAACTAAATATACGCAGTTCCTAATGACACTTCATAAGGTCTTACTCCGTAACTGCGTAATGAAAGGAATAACACAAACAGGCAAGATTGGAAGCTTGATTCATAAGCATAAACATGGGAGTCACTTGTTTATTCTGAAGCAATAACTTGAGAACCATATGTCATAGAAAAATGGTTTCTGTACAGGCTGCCTCAAAAATTCTTGCCGCATACACCAAGGCATATCCAAATGTTGAATTTCCAGTAATAATTTTGGGTGCATGAAAAAGAGAAATCTCTGTTGCTCACGCTTGTGCTGTGCATTCTGACTTAGGCAACGCTGCACGACTGTGATAGGACAGTCACTCTAGGTGAGTCATCTCGACCTTCGCCTCATGTGCCTTATAATACATAAAAAATCTAATGTGTTGCACTCACATGACTTCCTGTACTCTGGTACTAACCATTCTTACAAACTCTTATTCCTGTATCTTCTTTATGTTAGTTGGGATAAACATTTGCAGAAGTTATCATATTGCTTATGTCCTTGTAGGTACAAGGGGATAATACTAGACTTTGAGTGATAGTCAAATCTTTTAAAGCTTTGAGATCCTGTTTTCTTTGCATGCTTAACATATATTTAAAAAAAATGAAGAACGATGTTCCATTTGAAGTTTTAAGTTTTCCAAAGCTGACACATATAACAATGAATATCTCCGAAATGGTTCACCCTACAAAGAAATTTATTTGGACATAGTGTGTCTTAGCGAGACCTACATTTTTTGTATAATAAGATTTTGTCTATCTCTTATGGTTTGTGAGTTATTCAAACGTCATCCAGAGTAAATAGGACTATATAGGCTATAGCCAGAAAATTCAAAATTTACATTTCATTTGTCATCAAAATCGTTTACCGCATTTGGCTTCCATGTAGTTCTTGTAACGCGTATTACGCTAATATGTGAAATGTGCGGTGAACTATTCGTGAGTGCGCGAGTTGATTTCGAAAGAAATTCGGCATTTAATTCTGGCGAGGAATACGGACGAAGGAGGGGTGGGCAGAAGCGGCAGTAGCGCTGCTCGGTCGATATAGAGGCGTACTGTATTATCGGCGGAATCATTAGTTCGTACCGGCCCCGTGGTGAAACATAGCGACATCAGCGCCATTTGTGACATCATCCTCTAACACAGAGTCGATCATCTGGTATAATCTGTGATTTATTCATTTTCGCTTGCCGTTATTCATTTGAAACTTATACTAAACAATAAGCCATCGTCATGGCAAATTTAAATATTATTTAATCAACAACCAGATCTGATTTTCAACTACGTGCAAAAATATTCTCGTAAATACTATTTGGAATCAAAATTTTGAACATGGGCAAGCCTGAACTCAAAACAAATACACCAAAGGGAAGTGTTAAATCCAGAACTGTTCAGCAAAAAGAAGTTTTGCTAAGAGCGTTAACAAATTTGAGAGAAACTCTTGTTAACAATCCAAACAGGGACAACCTATTGATAAATATGTCCGGAGTGGAAAGGGAAACGATGATAAAGGCATTAAAAGATCTTAAAGTTGTAAATTCTGCCTGTCGGAGAAGAAGATGTTCTCGAAGGAGAAGTTGTTCAAGAAGAAGGAGAAGGAGAAGGAGAAGTTGTTCAAGAAGAAGGAGGAGGAGAAGTTGTTCAAGAAGGAGAAGGAGAAGTTGTTCAAGAAGGAGAAGGAGAAGTTGTTCAAGAAGAAGGAGGAGGAGAAGTTGTTCAAGAAGAAGGAGGCGAAGTTGTTCGAGAAGAAGGAGGTGAACCTGTTCGAGAAGGCGGCGTCGTAGGTCCAGGTGCCGCAGGCGAAGCGAAGATGGGGATCTATAAGTAATGTACAATTCCAAATCAAAACCAAGAACACTATGCATCAGTTCAATTTGATTAAACAAAATTAAATAATGTTTGCAAATGATCTAAATTATACAAGTTAAGCTCACTCAATTCGGTAAATAAATAGTATATATACATAATATATTCAAGTGTTGAACTAGTAGAAGTAGATGGCTGTCTGATATCACATCATCCTGCTCGTATAGTACACATTTCTAAGTTCCATATGCAAATACCATCATGTTTCTTTCATTTAATGCTCAGTATTTAGCGGAACATGAAATAAGTGCCCCCCCCCCCTCACTTTGCAGCAAAATTATAAATATGCACAAATTCACTTGTTAAATCCATTTCATAGAAGAAATACAGACCGAAAGTAGAAATGTGTACTAGGTCCACATAAAACAGGTAGATAGGTACCTAAAGTTTCAAATCTGCACGACTTTATAACTGACAAACGATACTACTACAACTGTAGGTTCCTACATTAAGATTGCGGACAACCTACTCACTTGACCTTCTCCAGGTGTCGTTTGCTCCCTCTCGCTGCCAGTATGACTAATAAAACCCATTGTAGAGTGATAAGGCCTTAAGCCGCAAAGTGTTGCCGAGAGATTGAGAGCCCTAAACAGCAAAACGTGGCCGTAGAATCGGTGAAACTAAACCCCAATGATCCAGGATCAGGGGGACAATTGGGTTAAATAACGGGTGATATATAAGAAATTTGATACAAATAAAGTGAACGGGTACAAGAACAAGAACTTATTTATTGGAAAAAACCAAAGGCAAAAACTTCTCAGTCTAACGGATTTCAATCCCTCCATTAGCTTTGCACTCGCCTCCGCGGATGCGCTATAGTGGCAAGATGGTGTCATATTATTATAAAAGAAAGCGTTGTAAAAAGGGTCATAGGCTCCAAAAGTTCTAATATCAACTCTAAACGCAACTCCTAAGGGCCAAAAGTAGTTTAGGCAAGATTATTTTGTCTGTAGTTAAGACCTGCAGCTCCGTATTAAAGTAAAGTGAAATATAAAGTTGTAATTACCTCAGGAGCGTTGTTTGGAGTCGATATTGTGTCTTGCACAGCCTGGAACCATGGACGTCGCAGACTGCGGCCCCCCTCCCCCATCCCAGCGAAGCCCATGCCTGGAACACGGCCCCCTCCATTTTTACACGTTTTCTATTTTTTTCCCCTTTACCTGATTGATTACCCTCCCCTTATGCTGGATTTACACACCTTAGCACTTACAATTCAGTGTCTAGGCTGTTGGAGAGCAGACAGTGAACACCTGGAAGCAAGTGGTCAGCCAAGAACCAGGTATGATAATGAGGAAGAGGATGCTATGAAATGCAGGCAAAATCGATGATTGGAAAAGTGATAATAGAAACAATTGGTGGATTTCTTTCAGAGGAAAACAATGGCGCAAGGACAACAAACATGGAACGAGTATGCGTGATGGGGACTGTCAACCTAGATGAGAAGCGAATACTGCTAAATTGGCGATGTTTTAAATTGTGTTTAGTCTTTTTGAGGGATTGAATTATAATCATACTAACAACTCACTCACTATATACCTAACCTAACCTCCTCTGTGAACCAGAAAGCTGACAAAGTTGAAAAAGTGGTACGCATTTGGCCCGACATGATTTCCAAGCTAACTTGTAGATGCCACTTGTGTATGTTGCAAATGCACAGCATAAGACTACACTGAAAAATGCTTATCCAAAGCACGCAAGCTGCATTCTTAATATGTTTATGATTCACGTTCATATAAGCTTAGGTTTGTGCATCAGACACAGCGAGAAGACTTGGGCTGCACCACTGCAGTATTGGACCACATCTGTCTCCAGCCGACAAGAAATAACTTCCAGGTATGTATAATATCCTTACTTATTGGTAGGTACCCTTAAAGTTGGTTCCCCTACACATAACAGGCTGGGACAAGGACGTGGTAGGGACAGTAGAGAAAGTCATGTGAGTGCATACATCAGATTTTCTTTAATTTCATTTAGTTACTTTCTTGCAGCAGCCACAGAGCCTCTGGGAACAGCACCTAGTAGAACAATTTGATTTTCCACTTAGTGTCACAGAGAAGCAATAAACAACTGTGGTTGAATTTGAAGGCGTATTATGCAGGGGACAATAAATATTGAATGCCTCTCACGTGCAAAGCAGAAGAAGAGTTTGTAATTCAGAATGAAGGGTTTTAGTGCATGAAACCCTTTCTGATTTTGTTTGACCTGAAAACATTCTGTAATGCTTTGTCTCTTTAAATTAACTGTTTGTCTTAAAATATTTTAGTGAGAACTGTGCCAATAGCAGTTATGAATTTGTCAAATGCACTTGGAGTACAGTGCAATCGTAAATTGGCTGGGCCGCCTCACAGTGACATCGAACTGGGTAAGGACCGGTTCACCCTCTGCCAGAGTTACCCGTAATCAACTGCGTCACAACAGATGTTGGAATTGATGATCTTCAATGTGAATATATTCCCTATATCTCTGAAAACAATTCTGGTTTACCGAAAATCCCCATATTATTCACAAAGCTCTTCACACCACCGCAAAAGTTGGAGTTTGATGAACAGTGAGTGTGCGTAGAATTATCGATCCCATATTTTACAACACAACAACACAATGTTCATTCACACGTTAATGTAAATTTTACTTTAAGTATCTTTTTTCCACACTAACAAGACATGAAATGTGACTGCTTTCAACAGGATTCAGCTATAGCACACACTGTTGCAAATCCTATGCATGAATTGGGAAGTGTATATGGGGACAGAACAATTAGCCCAAGGATTGAGACCAACTCGTTCCCCTGACCTAGCTCTTTGTGATTTTTATTTATGGGGAATGTTAAAGAATAAAGTACAACCAGCAAATTCTCACATGTTAGGACAAAATCAGGAGAGAAATGCAGCAATCAGTAAATGTGAACTTTCACAAGTAGACCAGAATAGTTTTCAGAGATATAGGGAATATGTTCACATTGAAGGCCACCAATTTCAATATCTGTTATGACGCAGGTAAGCCTAATGTAAGTTAGTACAGTAGTTAGTGTTCCCAGCCCATGACTTGCCGGTTGTTTACATGTAACTCTGGCAGAAGGTTGTCCAGTCCTTGCCCTACCCGGTGCCACCACGGGGCAGTCCGGCCAATCTACATACAAATGCACTGTATCTTAAGTCAATGAATGTGTTGGAATAAATGCTTCAGGAAGCAACAAACTGAAAACAGTTACACAACTTTTCATGATGTGCCAAACATCAGAACTTAACAACTTAACTTGGAAAACTATTCATATTTTTGAGGTGTGGGTTATAAAAGGTAAGATGGGGTTGTTAGCCTGATATTACAATTGTGCCAAGACCTTGCATTTACTTTTAATGCTTTTGTGGGTAATGTTGCCAAATACGGGCTTCTTGATGTGCAATGTCGCTAAATCGTGCCAAGTTGACATGAAGAAATACACTACTGGACAAAGAGGTTGGTAACTACAAATTAGAGAGGAACACGGGTAATGGAACAGAAGCATAATCTAAAACTGAAACAATGGAATAGAGGTGCAAACTAAATAGTGGACTTATGTGAATATAGGAGATGTAACAAAAGCAGAAAGTGTTATGAAGTGAAGATTTCCAATTTCCTCATTAACCTTTAGCTGTTATTATTAATGGAAATCTGCATTTTAAATAACGTTAAAATCCCCAGCAGTTTGCGACAATTATTTTCAGTAAAATCCAATGTTTAAAGCATTCCATTTGTCAATCATCTATCATATCGAACTCTTATAAAACTTTGTATTTGTTTCCTAATCATACATTATGATATATATTCATATAGTACAGTTATCTACCGTATCTCTTGCACAATTGCATGAGATTATGACTTCACAGTTATTTCACATCATATGGTTTATACCTCCAAAATGCAGCTTTATATTTCTTTCACAAATGTATATTTAAGTTTAAGGTTAGCTACTTCTGTACAACTGCTTGGACTTCTGATTTCATATTTCCACTCATATGTTTTATGCAACTAACACAATTTTGTATTTCTTTTATGAATGTATATTTATGAATATATATTCCCATTTAAGGTTATCTGCCTTCTGCACAATCATATAAGGTTATGATTTCATATTTATTTTAGATTATGTGATTCATAAATTAATTTAGTTGAGCGTAATATAAAGGGACCCTGTAATTGTGGTACGCCGTGTTGCATATGGGAGATCTGTTGGGTTGAATTAAGAAATATATTTGTAAGTAAAATAGAGTTCCCCGTCTTCTAGTTACCGAAATTTGTCATTATGAATAAGAACAGAGTTTCTTGCTTTCTTTGTATCTACATCATCTATGTATATGTATTGCTGGAAGTTATCCATTCTCATCTTTATGCATTACCATCTACACAATTCCAACGTTATTAAAATGTTTTACTACTGATCGCTACTTTCATTTCTCATACGTTGGCGCCCTGTGTTACGGGGTCCCTAAGCCTGTATTCGGCAACATTACACTTTTGTGTACTTCTCACTTCCTTCCTGAACTTAAAACTTTGACTGGCTTATCTTTTTTTTTCCTCATAACAGTCGCCACAGTGCCAGGCAAAGAGCAATGATGGTGTATAGTCTAAAGGTAAAACATCCCGCATAATGTGGGTTTTGGTTTAATGTAGGTATTTAATGTCGTCACAGTGACAATTTTAACACACAAATAACAGATTAAAGTGAGGCAGGCTGTTGCTATCAGAATTTTGTTTAGTTTTACTAGTTCGCATGGAATAAACATATTATACAGGGTACGGTTGTAGAAGGCACATGAGCTGAACCAATGCGTGCACATGGTGGCTGCACTGCTGCCAAGTGATGGACTAGAGAGCAGAAGTTACAGGGAGGGAACGAGGAAAGAAACCTTTGTCGTGTCACAAATTGTCAGAGCGTAAACTTACGCAGCAAAGGATAGTGATGATAACATTATAAACTGTAACACTCAATATTAACGTACTCATTTACACGCACTTCCTCAGATGCCAATTCCCTAAAAAAACGTACACTTTAAAAATAACATTTCTGGCCTGGGAGCGGAGTATTTTACCCTTAGTACCTGTGCCACTGGCACCAGGCGTTGAAAGTGACATTGTTAACGTATCACTAACACAATGTTGTTGTTGTTACCTAATGCTGGATTTCTGACAATGGAGTCATTAATCCTCTTGCTCTCCAGTATTTTTCACTGATGATATTGAAGAGAGCAATAACAGTAATAGTACCCGCTTTTTAGAGAACACCATATTTTTATGCTTTGGCAGTCACATCGCTCTCTCACAACCCCCAGAATCTCTGAAGGACCACACCTGTCATTGGTTTAAGGATCTCACTGACCTGACCGGGAGAATTATCAAAATAAATTCACATGTGAATTTTCTGCTTATTGTCACAGTTACACAAAGCACAATTTGTGTTATGGATTGGTCTTGAACCGAACTAAAGAAATTGCACTCGACTGCAGTGGTCTGTGGTCAGTTAATTAATTAACTAAATATACGCAGTTCCTAATGACACTTCATAAGGTCTTACTCCGTAACTGCGTAATGAAAGGAATAACACACACAGGCAAGATTGGAAGCTTGATTCATAAGCATAAACATGGGAGTCACTTGTTTATTCTGAAGCAATAACTTGAGAACCATATGTCATAGAAAAATGGTTTCTGTACAGGCTGCCTCAAAAATTCTTGCCGCATACACCAAGGCATATCCAAATGTTGAATTTCCAGTAATAATTTTGGGTGCATGAAAAAGAGAAATCTCTGTTGCTCACGCTTGTGCTGTGCATTCTGACTTAGGCAACGCTGCACGACTGTGATAGGACAGTCACTCTAGGTGAGTCATCTCGACCTTCGCCTCATGTGCCTTATAATACATAAAAAATCTAATGTGTTGCACTCACATGACTTCCTGTACTCTGGTACTAACCATTCTTACAAACTCTTATTCCTGTATCTTCTTTGTGTTAGTTGGGATAAACATTTGCAGAAGTTATCATATTGCTTATGTCCTTGTAGGTACAAGGGGATAATACTAGACTTTGAGTGATAGTCAAATCTTTTAAAGCTTTGAGATCCTGTTTTCTTTGCATGCTTAACATATATTTAAAAAAAATGAAGAACGATGTTCCATTTCAAGTTTTAAGTTTTCCAAAGCTGACACATATAACAATGAATATCTCCGAAATGGTTCACCCTACAAAGAAATTTATTTGGACATAGTGTGTCTTAGCGAGACCTACATTTTTTGTATAATAAGATTTTGTCTATCTCTTATGGTTTGTGAGTTATTCAAACGTCATCCAGAGTAAATAGGACTATATAGGCTATAGCCAGAAAATTCAAAATATACATTTCATTTGTCATCAAAATATCTCAAACATATGGCATTTTGATCACAATAGTTAGAGCCATTTTCAAGAAAATAAAGTTCAAAAAACTTTCCATGTAAAGGGCAGTTCAGGGTGGAGGAATTTTCTTCAAAATCTTTGTGTCGCATCCTTGAAAGACATTAAACTTTAATACCAACTTTGGTTTTTAACCAACTTTTCGTTTTTGAGTTATGCTGTCCACAGACTGACTGACAGACACACAGACAGAATGACACACACACACACACACACACACACACACACACACACACACACACACACACACACACACACACACACACACACACACACACACACACACACACACACAGACACACACACACACACACACACACACACACACACACACACACACATGCACACCCACATGCCCCCATACGCCCACACACACACAGACACATGTGCCTTTTTTCTAGAAATGCTTTTTTTGGATTCAGGGGGCCTCAAAACATGTTTCTGGTGAAATCTTGACATCGAACTTTTGGATGGAATACAATACTTCCTCTACTTAGTAGTAGAGAAAGTAAAACATAAACCAAGAATCCACAGTTATACTTGTATTAATGAAAGATCAATGAATATCAGAATACAATAACTCATTTTTTTATACCTTAACCGTGCAAAGAGAACGGAATCTCAAAGCTTTGAAAGATTTGACTATTGCTCAAAGCCTACTGTATTCCCATATTCCCTTTGCGCCTACAATAACATAATTTCTGCAAATGTTTATCTCAACTAACATGAAAAAGATAAAGGAATAAGAGTTTGTAGGAATGCTTGGTACAAGAGTGGAGAAAGTCATGTGAGTGCAACACATCACATTTTTACTCTACAACCTCACCCAGTATGTACCAGTGTGTTTTCCAGTTTCCATCCTTGGTTCATTGTGAACTATTAAAGTCTCTTGTGCTTCGGATCCCCATCGCCAAGTTATTGTGGAATAACTTTGGAAAGTGAAATTGGGGTTAGGACTGCTGCTTTGATTGATTGTGTGTGGTGTATGCTCCTTTCTGTTTTGTTCTCATTTCTATTGCAACTTTTGTGCAATTGCGCATCAGACTTAACACCATCTTAAGCTTAGGTGAAAATACTTACAAAAACTGGTGCATTCACTATATCATAAGGTGGAAATTAAGATATTACATTCTTTTGTGGAAAAAAAAAAGAAAAAAAAAACATAATTAAACTGTCAAAATTCTTTCATTAATTTGAATTGAGTGGCCATGTCATTAGCTGCCCCCCTTTGTAGTGTGGTGGCAGCATGTGTGCCTCACATCCAGAGGTCGTGAGTTCAAATCTCGCTTAGGGCGAGTTATCCGGATAAGGTTTTTACCAAGGTTTTCCCTTATCCTGAGAAGACACATGTCGGGTAACTTAAAGCTCTATGTACCCTGGGCGCATTTGGGCATTATTTTACCCGTTTCATTCATTCACCATACAATATGGCAGTACATTGGAGGATGTAATAAATAGATGTTAGCTTGAATGGGGTGTAGAAACAGGTTTATAAGTTAATTAAGGAAATTGAAGTTATTAACAGTGAAGCAACAAAATTCTAAAGTAAGAGCAAATTAGAAACTAAAAACCTCACTTATCTTAGTAATATTGCAAGTTATTGGTGCAAAGCTGACTAAAGTTTTGAGTTGACTCCATATTATTCTCAAAGCTATAGTTTTGCAATATTACTAAGATAAGTGAAGTTTTTAGTTTCTAATTTGTTCTTACTTTGGAAGGCTTATAAGTTCTTACAAATGTGGATTTAAGTCTAATTTCATAATAATTGCTCCTACCAATGTAGTTGTACAATACGCTTTATGACAAACTATAATTTGAATGAAAATAATAACTTGGAAACATTATAAGGGGTTTAAATTGAATATGAAATGTTCAGGGAACTATACACAGTGGAAGGTACTGCTGCGGCGGTATGTTAACCACAGAGTCTACATGATGATAGGTCCAATACAATTATTGTCAATAAAGAGCTGTTTCAAAAAAAAAAAAAAAAAAAGTGGAAAACGTTTGGAGCCATCAAGCTTCTTGACAAATGGATATAAATGGTTTATTATTTCACTGTCACAGGAACATTGTGTGAACAATGCTGTAATACATTTCTATCTAAATTTGAGTGAATTTAGTCACACTTTTGTGTTAAAATGTGATGCAAAGTTTAATTTCTAAGAGAGATTTGCAGACCTCACACGTTAACATTAAATTGTGACTAAATTCATTTGAATTAAGGTAGAAATGCATTACAGCATTGTTTACACTATGTTTGTGTGACAGTTATTGAAACCATTTATATCCATTCACCAGGAAGCTAGATGGCTCCAAATGTTATAAATATTTGACACAATGTTTTTTTTGAAGTAATCGCACCTCCTAAGGAAGAAGATCGCAACTCACTTTTCATAACTTTTCAGGAGAGCAAAAACAAAGTTTGAAGAACAATGATGGATGGAGTTTAGGGGCTCATCGACAACTAGGTCATTTGGGTGAAGAACAATGAAAAATCACTGTTTTTATATTTTGATTAAGGAGGACAAATGCAATCATCTGATATAAGGAACCTTGGTCCGAATGCTGGTGCAACTGGTTCACTTTCAAAATCAATGCGTTTACAACACTGCAATATGTCATTCTTGACACCATCTCGACTTATTGCTTTTGTTTTCCTTTTTCATTTATGTGTTGGTGTTTCTTCGTCACTGTTAGTATCAGCTAAAACAAGGAAGAAATGCTAATTATATTTAAAAATGATAACACTACAGAATATGTATAGTAATATCATAGTAATTATTGTCACTAAGTTTTGTAAAATTTGGAGGTTATGTTTGGTGTGTGTGTGTGTGTGTGTATTGTGTTTAACGCCCGCTTTTACTACTACGGCACCACAGGCAGTGACACTGATGATACATGGAATGAAGATGGAGCACCGGTGGAATGAGATGGCGGGGGAAACCGGAGAACCCGGAGAAAACCTGCCCAGATGCCGCTTCGTCCACCACGAATACCACATGCAGAGTTATGTTTGGTCCCAGCACATTATAATTTATGTTCACCAATGACAACAATATTGAATGGCACAATAAATTATATCAAAATAAAACTTACAGTGTGACGGTTCACAAACAGAACAGTCAGGGCTGAAGTCCTCATCTCCTTGCTGGTGTTCAGTAAGCCTGGGAACTAGCCAGGAGAATTCATTGTTCCTTTTAACTGTTATAGAAATTATCAGTCATTATTTACCAGTGAAATATATGATATAAGAATAGTAATTAATGTTTCCTACCTGATGATAATGCCATCTGCACCATTCTCCTTGCTCTTTCCACTGTGGTAAAATCAACAGTAATGTCCACAAGTTTACCAACATCATACATTATTCATTATCTTCACAATGTTGAAGCTGCACAATCACTGTGCCAAATTCAAGTGCCATAACATATTTCCTCTTTATTTTATTAAAATTAGGCTGCAAATCTCCTTGGAAAACAAACATAACTTCAGTTAAATTAGCAAGAAGGCAATAATGTTAAGCTGGAAAAGCATTGTATCTCAACATACGATAGTTTTCCACGAATAATATAATGACTTCAAAGATACAACATAAAACAATTGCTTACAGCTCATCAACAATCAAAGATACAAATATGATTATTATACACAAGATGCTCTTTCACCTACACTTTCTGAAGCATACCATATCTCAAAATTGCAAAAAAGTGAGTTACGATCTTCTTCCTTGGGAGGTGCGAAATAATCCTTTATTGATATTTATTGTATTGGACATATTTGTTACACTCGTGATGGAGAATTGCCAAAGTAGTGCCTCCCACCCTGTATACGAATAGGAAAGCAGGAGCTATTAACAAGGTTTTACTGTATATGAAATTATAAAGCAAGACAATGTCAGATTGTACATTAATCCTTTAAGCCAGGAATATGTTTCACTGTACTTTATGCATTCAGTGCACAGATAAGTGGAAATGTTAGTGTTTCAACGGATTTGATACAGAAGTTACATTTTATTTATTGCAGCTTCGACATGCATTGCAGAGACAAAAGAGCCACTTTGATAATGTCAACATTGACTGGAATCTCTCACATGATGAAGGGTCAACAGACTTCTCAGATGATGAAACAATCATCGAGGACAGGGTAAGTCAAACATCAACCAATTCTGAGGTTTTTAGAAAGAATTCATGAGGAAATGAGAAGCATTCCATGTGCAGTAAAGGTTCTTAAATGCATACAAAGTACCCAAATACCTCTAGAAAAAAATTTGTTTTACTGCAGATTTAAGATAGCAGGATCTAGTGAGTGTGTTTCTCTTAAGGGACCCTGGGACTGATTAATGGCTGAAAAATGGCCAAATTGACTATTTTTAAGTTTATGCATATAAATGTTCCCCAAAGCTTGTCATTGGTTGCCAGTGAAATTTGTTAGAATCCGTCATTTTTAAGGGTTTAGCACAGGCTTTAAAAGCCATGTGGGCTAGCTTTAAGTGCCCCTTTTTTTCTGCTTAACCACTGAATTTGGTTGTTTTTGAGCCCTTTTGGCCTATATTTTATTCAAATATTGCTGAAAATTTATGTAGTGGTATCTTGTGCTATCTGGCTAGATGCCAGTGAGCTATTACTACTCTACTTAACAGTAGAGAAAGTAAAAATGAGATTACAGCTAACTCTAGAAAAGGCATAAAAAACTACCAAAATGAGATAATCTGTAAATTTTACCTTTTCAAATGCAGGGTCATTGTATTTCATGTTAACCCTTTCTCTGCCTTTCTGCCATTTGCTCTTCCCTCGCCATCAGTGATCACATTTCTGCTCGTACTGTTCAAATCAAATCAAATCAAATCAAGTCCTTATTGTGCTTTATAACATGTTACAATGGAAATAAGTGAAACATTGTTTAAGAACATGGTCAACATTTATATTATATTAGAAAAGTATATATAATTAAGTAAATATAGGTAAAATACATATAGAAGCACCCAATGGGAACTTGTCTCATCCACATACTGCGTGATTTTGTGATGGTGTTAGAAACTTTCAGGGAAGATTAAGGAGGACAAATGCAATCATCTGATATAAGGAACCTTGGTCCGAAAATGTCTCCTTCATAAGTTACAGGCGAAAGTTGTTTTTATAGGTAGGTAGGTGATTAGTAATAAGGATAGATAACCGGACTGCCATCTATGAGTGGTTTAGAATTAAAATGCCATGAAGGCAATGCATATGGCGTTTAAACTTATGTATGGCAACAGTACTTCAATGCAGATAGCATGAAGTGTACTGTCTGACACGCTGTTCTGTAGCATTACCCAGGTACAGATCGGAGTCTGGTCGGTGTTTACATGAGGACTCCCATTTTGGAAGAGGAAGTGCTTCATTGTGTGGCTGAGGAGCCTTCAATAAGTACTCGACCAGTTGCATGTGAAATGGGAGTTGCACAAAATACTGTATGGAACATACTTCGGGAAGAACAACTGCACCCCTACCACCCACAAAGAATATATGCTGTCTCCGGCTGACTTCGCACCTTGGGTTGTTTTCAGTGAATGGCTATTGTGTGGTTGATCACCACTTCCCTTTGTGTGTACTTTTCACCGATGAAGCCTGTTTCACCAAAGACGCCATGCTAAATAGTCTAACTACTCACGTTTGGGTGATGAGAATCCCCGTGCTACAGTTGTAAGGGGCCATCAAAGCCGTTTTGCAGTAAATGTATGGGCGGGTATAGTCAATAATGATGTAATGGCCCATTTCTTCTTCCACACCAATTAACTGGAGCAGTGTACACTGTATTTTTGAGAGATACACTTCCTGGGTTGTTGCAACACATCCCACTTGCGGTATGTCGACGTATGTGGTTGCAACAAGATGGACCTCCAGCTCATTTTTCGCATCATGCTCGAGAACACCTTTACAAGACATTCCCTGAAAGATGGATGGGAAGAGGAGGTCCAGCTACATGGCCAGCCCATTCGCCTGATCTGACTCCATTTGAATTTTTCTTTTGGGGTCTTGTGAAAAGTCTTGTGTACATGACACCAGTAGAAATGAACAGGATCTACTAGTGCAAATTATCGCCACCTATGCCATTGTCAGAGAGACTCCAGGGCTGCTCCTCCAAGTACGACAGAACATTGTATAACTTTGTCATGCCTGCATCACTGCCAAAAAATGCCATTTTTAACACATCTTGTAGTATTATGACTTGTGTAAATGTAAATACAGAGAAATAAAATACAGATATTCCTAGATTCTCATAATTTCATGTTCACAGCGATACTAAACAACTCTTGCCTGTAAACGTGCGAAGGCGATGTTTCCAGACCAGTGTTCCTCAATTCAGATTAATGCATTTGTCCTCCTGAATCTTCCCTGAAAGTTTCTAACACCACCACAAAACCACCCTGAACATGTAGGTGAGACAATGCCAAAAAGAGTGAATCAATTAAAATACTATTTTGTCATTTAGGAACTCATCAACACTGTAATACACCTTATTTATAAGGAATTTGGTTAATGACTTAGAGAATGGAGTATTATAACAAAGGTTTATTGATAATTTATTGAATAATTTACCACCTATATAACCAGTCTTTACTTTCTCTACTACATATAGTGAATAGAGGAAGTATTGTATTGTCTTTACTTTCTCTACTACATATAGTGAATAGAGGAAGTATTGTATTCCACACAAAAATTTAATGTTGAAATTTCACCGGAAATATGTTTTGAGGCCCCCTGAATCCAAAAACAGCATTTTTAGAAAAAAGTGTGTGTGTGTGTGTGTGTTTTCCCATATTACCCTTGCACCTACAAGAAAATGAGGTAATTTCTGCAAATATTTATCTTGACTATCATGAAGAAGATATAGGAACAAGAGGTTTTAAGAATAGTGCAAGAATAGAAAAAGTCATGTGAGTTCAACACATCAGATTGTTTCATATAGAGTTAGTCTATGTGTTTGGATTGTCAGGTCCTGTTTTCCTCTTGTATTGTAATTGTGGGTTGACGAGTTTTGTGGAAGCGACGTGTTACATAGATAAAGAATGGATTTTAATATAAAAGCGCTGTGAAGAGTAAGTAATGATAAAGCTTTAAATGCTTCCCTAAATGGGCTATTCATTGGCAGTTTTGTAATGTATCTGATAGCACGTTTGGGTAATGTAAAGATTCTGTTGAAGTTAATTTTAGATGTTAACCCCATAATTCAATACCGTTGGTGATTGTTGAATAAATTAATAGTACGTCACTTGCATGTTTATTTGAAAAGTTTACTTTAAACACGAAAGTGCTCCCTGTGTGCTTGGGGAGTTCGTTGAAAGGTTTGTAAACCTGTACTACCTGCAAGGGAAATTGTACAGCCATGGAAAAAATGATTGAGCGCATTAAGAGAGCAGAATATTTTTAAGTTCTGCATCATGTGGCAGTGTGGTTTACATAAATCAATATTCCAACATGCAGCTGAGTTTATTTATATATTATATACAAATACAAATGCTCGAACACTTAATATATCTATGTGTTACCAACCTCTGAAAACAATTGGTATTTATGGGGTACTTTAAAAGACGTGTATCATTCTAATCCTTGTATACTACAGGAACTGTAGTCATAAAAAGATGCAGAAACTCAAATATCAACAGACTGTAAAAGTAGCTTCTACCCTAAAGAAAATAAAAGATGATCGTAATTTTAAAAAATCTGATGTGTTGCACTCACATGATTTTCTTTACTCTGGTACAAACTATTCTTACAAACTCTTATTCCTATATCTTCTTCATATTAGTCAAGATAAACATTTGTAGGAATTATCTTATCACTAATTTTCTTGTGGGTGCAAGAGGAATATGGGAATACAGTAGGCTTTGAACGAGAGTCAAATGTTTTAAAGCTTTCAAATTCCATTCTCTTTGCACAGCTAAGATAAAAAAAAATTAATAATCATCTTCCATTTAATGGAAGTTTAAGTACCCCAAAGCTAACACAAATAACAAGGAATATCTTCAAAATGTTTCACTATAGAAAAAGTTAATTGGGACATAAATTGTGTGTTTGAGCAAGATCTACATAATTTGAACAGTAAGATTTGGTCTATCTCTTACGGTTTACCAGTTATGTAAAAGTCATCCATAGCAAGCAGGACTACATGGGCTATAGCCAGAAAATTCAAAATATACATTTTATTTGTCATAAATATACTTTAAATATATAGCATTTTAATCAAAATCGTTAGAGACAGTTTTGAGAAAATCAAAGTTTTCCATTTAAAGGGTAGTTTAAAACGGATGAATTTTCTTCAAAATCTTTGTAACGCATCATTAAAAGATATTAAACTTAAATACCAACTTTGGTTTTTAACCAACATTTCACTTTTTAGTTATGCTGTCCAGAGACTAATACACACATGGACCTTTTTCTAAAAATTCCTTTTTTGGATTTAGGGGGCCTCAAAACATATTTCTGGTGATATCTCGACACCGAATTTTTGAGTAGAATATAGTACTTCCTCTACTTACTATGTCAGAGAAAGTAAAAATTATCATCTGCAGGATAAATTTAGCTTGGCAGATCACTGAAAAGCAAAACAAACTGGCTAGTGATAGAAAAGAAATGTCTGAAAAACAGGTCCAGATATCTAGGGAAATCTCAGTGAAACAGGATCAGCTGCTACTGATATCAATAAAAAACATAGCCAGTTAGCAGCTGATATAAGTTTCAAAATTGAAGAACTAGATCTGAGCAAATTAAATTCCAGACAGAAACCATCATTGAAATAAAATATACAGGGTAGAAGGGAAGTCATTACATTCCTTCTAACATGTCCTTCATAGAAGCATTACAAATAAAAAAGTCCAGTGGCATTTTGTCCTTTGATCAGCCAATTTCGAAAAAATAAATAGTTTTTAATCCAAATTGGATGTGTGGTTCCACAAGAATGTACGAAGATAACAGCTTGTTACTTGTAAGATGTGTAGAGTAACCTACTTCTGACAGCTTCGGTAGTAATTGTGGGACATCACACAGGATTTTGAAATAATTAATCACTTGAAAGACGTGAAGGAATACTCTGAGCTGCTCTTTTAGAGGTGACATAATTCGACAAAATTGTGTTGAGGTTGGTGAGGGAATTGAGCTGGTTTGTGGATGTAAACAATTTCCCTTTCATATAATGTTTTGGGAGCTAATGCTTGTGATTGGTCTACACTCGTAAAGTAAACATGGAAGGACAAGGCAGAGTATGAATTTGTTTACAAGACGCACCTTTACGGTGTTTGTTTATGTACTGAGCTAGGGAAAGTGACCACCCACACAATCTGCAGTGTTGCGAGGTTGTTTTCAACAAGACTAAAATATCTCCGTAGGAAATGGTCAGAGGCAAAAACATAAGATGCAAAATGTGTTCCAAATACCGAGGCCTATCTAAGCTAATCCCCGGCACTACAGCCCATAGAGAGCCAAGCCTTACCGCCCAGCCGCTGCGTCCCCCAGCTCGGCCCACTACAGGCATCATTGGCGAGGTGCAGTGCTGGAGGGTGGTAAATGGTCAGTGTCCTGGATCCCTTCCCGCGAGTTATGCAGACTCAGGAGAGCTTTCTTTCCAAAATTCAAGACATCAAGAGGAATGTATACCTTCCTAATTCAAAGGAAAACTTATATCTAAAGTCAGTTTGACACAAACATTAGACATGACATATTATTTACACCTGACAGAAGAAGTTAAGAAAAGTGATACTTCAACTAGTGTTCTAAAATTATTGGCATTAGAGACAATCCATACTAGATTTCCAGAACACGAATGGCTCCATATTTATACTGATGGATCATTGATTTCAAACCGAGATGAAGCAGGGGCTGGAGTCACATGTCACCTCTTTCCCTATTACAAATCTTTAAGTTATGGAACTACAAACTTTGATGGAGAAATTGAAGCAATTTGAATGGCCCTACAAAATCTTTTGTACAGAATTTCACATTTGCATCAAGCAGTTATTCTTTCAGATTCCAGGGTGGCAATTATAGCAATTACTTCCAAGTTGTCACCAAAAAACCAAACAATTATAGAATGTTGGAAAATCCTTACCCATCTAACAGCACTTCAAAAACACCTAGTCTTCCAATGGATACCAGCTCACTGTGGACTGAGTGGTAATGAGAGAGCTAACTTTCTTGCTAAAAAGGGTACCAGCAATGTGCAGAAATCTATAGTTAATCTACCATTTTATGCAGCTAAAAGATTAGTCAACTCTGAATTCAAAAAAATTATTGCAAAATATTACTATGAAAATCAAAAAATAAAAGATGGGAACTACCAAACATTCAAACAGTAATTCCTGAGTATCCTCAAAAAACGGCAGTTGCAACCTTCAGGTTGATTACAGGACATGATTGTCTGGCAAAACATTTAAACAGAATTGGGATATATTCTTCACCACTCTGTCCTCTATGTGATCTGCAAGAGAAAATGGACTGAGACCACCTTCAAATATGCCCGGCCACTTCTAGTGCCCCATCCATCAGTGAAAAATATTGGAGAGCAAGAGGCTTAATTACTTCATTGGCAGAAATCCAGTATTAGCTAACAACAACATATTTACTCACATAGAATAAGTGCTAAAGTAACACTCCCTGATTACCAACACTCATGTTTATTTTCCCTAAATAAATAATATACACTCACTAAACACATAATGCACATAGGTGGAACAAAATTGTTACCTGTCAATATTCTGTGTAACTCACATATTAAACCAAGAAAGCTTCTACTCATGGTACGTCAGATACTGTTCAGAAGCAATAACACTGAACAATTGGCTAGAACAACACATATTGATTAACGTTTATACCTTATTACCAAATTCTAATATAATCCAATTTATTGGCTAACCGAGTATATTTTCAGATAGGTATTAGTCATACTTACTATGTGGTTTGTTCAGCTTTTATTGCAAGCATAATGAATAAAATACTGTGCTTTAATGAATTTCTCTATATCATTGTGAATGCATTTGAGAGCACGCGCACTTGGTGGTATGTTTGTTTCACACTTTTAAGCAAGAAAGGATAGGAAATGGTTACGTAGTACACTTCTGTTGTCAGTATGTCATCAGTGAACTGCAGCTGCTCCAGCGCTTCTTCCTAGTGATTTTCCATGGTTGAAATGAATATAAAATGTCATTTTTAAGAAAACTATTGAAAACAGACTGGAGGCCCCTAAAGATTGGGGCCCCCCTGTTGTAAGGCCTATGGGACATTATTTATGCCACTGTCTGTCGTTATCATGCAGCCCAAACCTGCAAAGGTGTACCCTGTACAGCCTATGCCCCATTATGTAATGTATAAGAAGCTTTGTGGTTCTAAATTTCCTCATACATAGTCTGTGAGGCCTATGGAGACATTATTTATGCCACTGTCTGTTGTTATCATGCAGCTCAAACCTGCAAAGGTATACCCTGTACAGCCTATGCCCCATTATGTAATGTATAAGAAGCTTTGTGGTTCTAAATTTCCTCATACATAGTCTGTGAGGCCTATGGGACATTATTTATGCCACTGTCTGTCGTTATCATGCAGCCCAAACCTGCAAAGGTGTACCCTGTACAGCCTATGCCCTATTATGTAATGTATAAGAAGCTTTGTGGTTCTAAATTTCCTCATACATAGTCTGTGAAGCCTATGGGACATTATTTATGCCACTGTCTGTCGTTATCATGCAGCCCAAACCTGCAAAGGTGTACCCTGTACATCCTATGCCCCATTATGTAATGTATAAGAAGCTTTGTGGTTCTAAATTTCCTCATACATAGTCTGTGAGGCCTATGGAGACATTATTTATGCCACTGTCTGTCGTTATCATGCAGCCCAAACCTGCAAAGGTGTACCCTGTACAGTCTATGCCCCATTATGTAATGTATAAGAAGCTTTGTGGTTCTTAATTTCCTCATACATAGTCTGTGAGGCCTATGGAGACATTATTTATGCCACTGTCTGTTGTTATCATGCAGCTCAAACCTGCAAAGGTGTACCCTGTACAGTCTATGCCCCATTATGTAATGTATAAGAAGCTTTGTGGTTCTTAATTTCCTCATACATAGTCTCTCCTCAGTGTTTGAAAACATCTCGTAAGTTTGTCTGCCTATAGTGCTGGTTTCCCACTCAGTCTGCCACTTTATTATGATAAATTCTGAAATCTCCAGTTCATCACATTATTGAGGAACCAAGAGCTCTGCTGCCCTTCAGAGAGTTCTTTCATATCCAGTAATTTATCGCTCTGCACCTTATTTCAAGATCAAGTGACATGAGACCTAAAAGTGACTAACTATGCATCTGTTGGTATGGTAGAGAAGGATCCGGTTAGGGTTACCAATTTTTTCCTCTGAACTTCTCTTAGCTCTTTCTTTGTTTTTTGGAGATGAAGTCTGTGTGCCCATACACTGGCATGCTGTGGAACACGGGATATTTTTGGCATGTAACCCAACTGCTCTGTATGGAATAGTTCTATAGTTCTTATGTAATTGTGCAATTTGATTCATAACTTTGAAGCTTTACTCTGTGATATGACCTTTGGATCCAAGTTCTTCATCCAGAGTAATGCCCAGATAGTTTAGGTTTCTGTATCCTTCATCATTCAGTAGGATGCTAGGATCCCTTCTTAGCTTTCCATGTAAAGGTAGGTATTCAGTCTTGTATGGTGATATGGCCAGTTTCATTTTATTACATTCATGGTGGAGCAGTCTGAGAGAGTGAAGAGCAAATTCATGACCCCCGCACTGCATGGAGGAGCTGAGCAAAGTTCAACCTGTCACTTCTGTCAGAGCAGTGCAACAGCCAGTTTTTTTTTTTTTTTTTTTTTAAATTAACGTTCTCCAACCTTGTGTCATATCGGACGAATGAGTGAAATGAAATGGGTGAAATGATGCTCAAATAAGCTCAAGGTCCATGAAGCTTTTAAGTTACCCGACATTCGTCTTTTCAGGGTAGGGAAAACCTCGGAAAAAACCTTATCCGGATAACTTACCCTAAGCGAGATTCGAACTCGCGACCTCTTGAAGGTGAGGCAGACACGCTGACCATCACGCTATCGAGGCGGGCACACACAGCCAGGTATATCTCACTTCTCAGCCACAGGGACAAAATTTGGTAAATAAATTGTATACATATTATTCTGTTTTATCCACTTATTAAATTATCATTACTCTCATAGCATAACAATCTCTTACAAAGCAACACTTAATAAAACAATATTTCTGTAGGCACTGCTACTTGAAGATCTAAAATTGAGAACACATATTAATATATTAAGTAGAAAGCTCAGTCTGGGGTGTTATGTACATCTTAAACAAATTAAAAACTTATGTTACAAAGTGCACAGGTTCTCAGAAGTATAGATTTTATACAGTTCACAGCTACCATTTTATAGAATTGTATTCAGGGGAACTGTGAAAGAATGGGTAAAAGTGGTTAAAATTCAAAAGAGAGCAATAAAAGTAATTACAGGTGAGACAAACAGGAGTCTTGTAAAAAATTGTTCAAACCATTAAAGATTTTGTCACTGAGCTGTATATACATGTTGGAAGTAACTTACTATACTCAAATGGACAAACATAACATGGATAACATCCCAGGTACATAGATTGCATTCAGCGAGTTCACAAGTAGTCATAGAGGCCTGTGGACACTGAACATGTCAATGGAAATGTACAGTATAATATAAAAACACATTATATACGGGCACAAAAAACAAACCATGGATAGTTGAGAAACACAATCAAATCTTCCCTGCAGTTATAAGATTAACACAATTTGTATTTACAAATACAAATTAAACTTTGTTTTAAACTTTCACAAGGCGTTTCCTGCCATGTCCCATTATTTAACTATAAAGGGTTATCAACAAGTTCCTCTGCACGATGCTGGTGCCTACTGCCAAGATAAGGTTGGTACTGCTATTTATCGGCATTATCTTTCATTAATTACATATGCAAGTCTATCAGAGTTTTTATCAAGATTTTATATCAGGTATCAAATGTAATAATTGACTATGATTTGTCACTAAAGCAGCTAGAAGCTGCTTACAAAGCTACATAAGCATTAACAGGATGATTTGTCATTGAAACCATCCTTTCAGTCCTGTGAATGTTAAAGAGTGTATCATAGTAGCAAGTCTTTACCAATATATCTATGAAATATAACTAAATATTGGTTATTAACGGAAAACAAGTTTTCTGGTAAAATGAGAATAAATACATATTACTGAGATAATGATGTGCATGCAAACTTGTGTAGTTTGCAGGCAGAACAGTGCTTTGGGTGCAAAAGGTGGAAAAAGGAGCCACTTTGTTGTATTTACAGGCTTTGTGCCTTATCTTCAATCTAGAAATAGGAATGTGAGAAATCCAGCTGTACATAAATTTGAAATAGATGCAAAATCCTCCAATCAGAATTAGTGTTATGTGTTGGAATAACAAATAGAGGAGAAGAAAAACACAATGTGATTAACTGATGGACAGATTCATGAAGGGAGGGGGAAAACTAAATTATTTTGTTGTTTAATGACACTGTCAATTGCCAGGATTACATCAGTGTCGCTGGTGTCAGAATTTAGTCCTGCAGGAGTTCTTTTATGTGCGAGTAAATCTACTGACATGGGGCTGTCATTTTTAAGCATACTTAAAAACCACGAAGCATGAAAGCGTTAAGATACTTAAAGTCAGTGTTTAATTAAATAATTTCAAATTTTCCTATATCTATTGTGTTGTTTATGTATTACTCTTAAAAGCCGCAGTGTTAAATGATTTATGCAATACTAATGCTGAAGTTTTTCCATACTTTTAAAATAATTATTTAACAATTCGATCTCGAGATCACCGTGACAAAACTAGTATGTTTTGAAGGGGTGGCTATTGCCAGGTTAGTATTGTGCTCCTGGAAGAGTTTCTGGAATTTTTTATGCATCCTTAGGTAGAACATAAATTTTCTGCATGTGGGTTGTGGGTTGGATCCGTTTTCGGTGTTGTGATGTCTTTTATCTGTTTTTTTTTATAAGTGACCACTAAATCTGTTTTGAAACCACTCTTGTTGCTACAATCTTGATGTGTTGGTGTTCTTTTTTATATTCTTAATCTGTCAGTGGTGTGTTTATTAACCTGTGTGTTAAGCTGTGTAATATAGCATGTTGATGTGGCTCTTGGCTAAAGTTGTTTTCCTTATGTTAAGTGGAATTCTTTCATTCTGTTTCAGAATTTTTCATGTAATTGGATTAGATAGTATTGTTAAGCACCAAAAGTTTATTGAATATCTTTTGGTTTATTATTATCATTGGCAAAGCATGGACTTATTTGATGGGTAGACTGAATAGTCATATTGTGCCCTCTAAACTTGCATAACTTGTCTTTAAGGTACATATATTAAAATGCAACTCACTGAAGATAGAAGGTTTGTTTTTACTAGAATATCAACTCCAAGTTATAGGGAATACAAGCTATTGGAATTCAACAAAAGCCAACTGTAATGTATTTTCCCCATTGTGGTGCTCACTGGTTACTTTCAGTGACATTATGTTTGTTCATATGGCTCCAGCACCAGTATAGGTTGCGCGTTCGTTCTTGACGAATGACCTTGAGCAGAAATCCAATGAGTGAGTCTACCCTTAATAAACAGGTCAGCAAACAGACACCTCTGTTTTCCTCTGTCGCGTTTGTGTATACAGTCGACTGCAGAAGTTTAGCGCGGTACGGATGTATGTATGCATGCAACGAAAATAGCAATTCAGACGAGGGAGAGATGTCGGGAATAGAATAAATGCAAGAAAGTTAAGTGGAAACAGTTATAGAGGTATAGTGTATAATACGTGTGGCTGATATTACTGCAAGTGTCATAAATTGATTTGTAGTGTTGTACTACTTCAGCTCAGAAGCATGCGCGTCATCTCACTGCATGGCGGCGCCGTGGCCCAGCGGTTAGCGCGCTCGCCTACCACCTAGGCGGCCCGGGTTCGATCCCAGGGACCCGCATGTGGTATTCGTGGTGGACGAAGCGGCGTCTGGGCGGGTTTTCTCCGGGTACTCCGGTTTCCCCCGCCATCTCATTCCACCGGTGCTCCATCTTCATTCCATGTATCATCAGTGTCACCGCCTGCGGTGCCGTAGTAGTAAAAGCGGGCGTTAAACACAACAAACAACAAATCTCACTGCATACTGTACCTCCTCTCTCTCGTTCCCGCAAAAGCTGAGTAGAGACTCGCATTCAACCTTTCATATAAAATTTTCATTCGTCAAGAAGTAACGCGCGACCTGTACCAACACATTGCCAATATCTTGTCTGGTAAAATGTAAGGCAATTGTCCGACATTTGCGAAACAAGTTTACTCCGTATGGTAAGTAGGCGAAGTATTGTAACGATCCAAAATGTCATGTCGAGATTTCACCGGGAATATATGTTTTGACGCCCTCTTAAATCCAAACAATAAACCATTTTTAGAAAAAGGTCCGTATGTGTGTCTGTCTGTGAATGGCATAACTCAAAAACGAAGTGTGTTAAAAATCAAAGTTGATATTTTAATTTCAAGGATCCAACACGAAGATTTTGAAGGAAATTACTCTTCCCTGATCTACCCTTTACATGTTAAATTTTTGAAAATGTTGATTTTCTCAAAAATGGCTGTAACGATTTTGATTAAAATGCCTTATGTTTATGATATTTTTATGGCAAATAAAATGTATACTTTGAATTTTCTAGCTATAGCCCCATGTGGTCCTGTTTACTCTGGATGACTTGCATAACTGTTAAAGCGTAAGAGATAGACCAAATGTTACTGTACAAAAATGTACATATCGTTAAAACATACACTTGATGTATTATTATCTTTTTTGTGAAGTGAACCAATTTGGAGATATTCCTTGTTATTTGTCAGAATTTTGGAATACTTATAGGCCGTTCTCAAATGGGAGGTTGTTATTCATTTTTTATCTCTTTGTCATGCAAAGAGAACGGAATTTAAAGGTTATCATATAGCGACCACTCTTAAAACATATGACTATCGCTAAAAGCCTGTTGTGTTCCCATATTCCCCTTGCACCTACAAGAAAATTAGCAATAGGCTAATTTCTCCAAATGAACATGAAGAAGATATAGGAATAAGAGTTTGTAAGAATAGTTAGTACAAGAGTGGAGAAGGTCATGTGAGTGCAACACATCACATTTTCTTTTAATGTTCCATTTATATGCCGCCTTTTGCATTGGCGGTTCTTGACCTTTAGGAACAATTGCCCATTAGTAATTGCGTTCACTCGTTCAGCGGCGGTTTTGAAATTTGGATTGTTATTAGTTTATATTTACTTATTACATTAAATTCACACACTCCCGTTCATACTTCCAGACTCTAGGGAGGATCGGAAACAATCCTAGTTAAAGAAAAATTCCCCCTCTCCAGCCGGGAATCCAACCCGGGGCCATTTCCACAGTAGGCAGTGCTGTATGACTGAGCTATGGGGACAGCCTTGAGAAAGTTGTCGCTGGAAAGAATAGTACATTTTAAATATGCGCATATAGCATGTGTTGCTGAACGTTGTTTTTCTCAATACAAATCGATACTTAAAATGGACGAAAGAACATAATTTCTTTTGTTTTTACTTTACTTTCTCTACTAGGTATAGTAAGTAGACGCGTGTGTGTGTGTCTGTCAGTCTGTCTGGGCAGCATAACTCAAAAACAAAAAGTCGGTTAAAAACCAAAGTTGGTATTTCAATTTAATGTCTTTAAATGATGCGACACGAAAATTTTGAAGAATATCCCTCAACTTTAAACTACTCTTTACATGGAAGCTTTTTCAAAAATACTGATTTTCTCAAAAATGGCTCTAACGATTTTGATTAAAATACCATAAGTTTGAGATATTTTTATGGCGAACAAAATGTATATTTTGAATTTTCTGGCTACAGCCTATGTAGTCCTGTATACTCTATAACTGGTAAACCATAATCTTACTATTCAAAAAATGTAGATCTTGCTAAAACACACGCTTCATGTCTGAATAAATTTTTTGTAGGGTGAGCCATTTCGGAGATATTCCTTGTTGTGTGAGTTCTGGAAAACTACTCGTCAAATGGAAGGTCGTGATTCCTTTTTTTGGTATCTTAGCTATGCAAAGAGTACATTATTTCAAAGATTTAAAAGATTTGACTATCGCTCAAAGCCTACTGTATTCTCATATTCCCTTGTACCTACAAGAAAATAAACAATAAGACAATTTCTGAAATGTTTATCTCAACTAACATGAAGAAGATAAAGGAATAGGAGTTTATAAGGGTGGTTAGTATAAGAATAGAGAAAGTCATGTGAGTGCAACACATCAGCCTTTTTTTTTTTTTTGGCCATTGTTTCATCAGTTTTATGAGGTTTTTCTTAGTACATGTACGGGCTGTTAGCGCTATCTATATTCAGAATTACATATGTATATATTTTGCATTTTTAACGCATAAGTAACCTAGCCACCTTTATTACACCATGCAACTATTATGACACTCATGTCATAAAGACCAATCAAGGGCGATTTTGAGTAGCATAACAGCCCCTTTATAATGAATATATCCCTTTGTTGTGGGCTTCCAAAATTAAGATCACAGATCACTTGTATTCAAAAGTAGACTATTCTCCTTAAAGGAAATAGAGTTCTGAAAGTGCACTGGCTCGGCTTGTTGACACCTGCTGGTTGGGAATTTATTTTCAACCGTAGAAAAACATAATGACCTTGCAGGAGTTTTCTTGTTTTTGCTGCCCAAGCTGGAAATTCCTGTTACATAACGTGCATTAGAAGCTAAGCATGTGTCGTTAATGATTCTTTGACAACCGAATACAAACATGGTATTCAAACATGTGACATTATAGTTTTAATGTAAACTCCCACACCATAAACATACCGTTTACGTGCAAAATGTTCCTTATATTTATGTTTCTCAACAGCGCCTGGAACCAATTTGATTAAAATACATATGTTTAAGACATTTCCATGGCAACGAAAATCTATGTCTTACATTTTCTGCAAATAACCTACAGAGCGCTCATTTCTAAATAAAACCTATATACTTTTCACTTTCTCTACTACGTATAGTAAAGTAGAAGTATTGTATTCCACCCAAAAATTCGAAGTCGAGATTTCACAAAAATTTATGTTTTGAGGCCTCCTGAATCCAAAAAAGAGCATTTTTAGAAAAAGGTTCTGTGTGTGTGCGTGTGTGTGTGTGTGTGTGTGTGTGTGTGTGTGTGTGTGTGTGTGTGTGTGTGTGTGTGTGTGTGTGTGTGTGTGTGTGTGTGTGTGTCAGTCTGTGATGTCAAAAACTAAAAGCCGGTTAAAAACCAAAGTTGGTATTTAAGTTAAATGCCTTTCAAGCATGCGTCACAAACATTTTGAAGAAAATTCTTCCACCTTAAATTACTCTTTAGATGGAACATTTTTCGAAAATTTTAATTTTCTTGAAAATGGCTCTAATGATTTTGATTAAAATGACATATATTTAAGATATTTTTAAGACAAATGAAATGCAGATTTTTAATTGTCTAGCTATAGCCCATGTAGTCCTATTTACTCTGGATGACTTTTGATTAACTGAAAAACCGTAAGAGTTAGACCAAATCTTACTATATAAAAACGTAAAAACGTAGATGTCGCTAAAACACAGTCTATGTCCTTTTTTAATTATTATTATTTTATTTATTTATTTTTATTTTTTTATTTTTTTTTATTTTTTATTTTTTTTTTTTTTTATAATTTCCTTTGTTATTTGTGTGAGTTTTGGTGAACCACTTCTGTCAAATGGAACATCGTTATTCATTTTTTATATAGTAACCGTCCAAAGAGAGCGGAATTTGAAAGCTTTAAAAGATTCGACTCACTCAGAGTGTATTGTTTTCCCATATTCCCTTTGTACCTACAAGAAGATAAATAATGAGAGTTTCTGCAAACGTTTATCTGAAGTAACACGAAGGAGATATAGGAATTACAGTTTGGTTATTACAAGAGTAGAGAAAGTCATGTGAGTGCAGCACATGAGATTTTTTTATGATTATGGTAGACGCAAAATTCAATGGCGCCTGATACCTGACCACTTCTACTCTTTCCTGTCGTGCAAATAAATTTTATGGGTACAAATTATGTTTATATCACTGGTTTTACAAGACAAAGCGAGGCAAGCCTATGATTGGATGTTGTATCGAGCCACCCGCCATTAAATTTTGCGTCAGCCATAGTAAACTATAAGAGATGAAACGCTATATACAACACACAATTTGTCACATGACTGTCTCTGCGGTCCAGTCATCAGCGTTCAGGTTTTTCCACACAGAGGTCAGGAGTTCTATTCCCGGTTGCTGTGGAGAAGTTTTCTTTAACCAGAATAGTTCATTTCCCACAGTATCTGTAAGTATTAACGCTCCGTGGCTAACGAAAAACACAGGCTGCGGTGCGAATCGTAGTTACATAATAATGGTAGTCTGACACATGGCTAACATTGTAAACCATCATGATAAAACTATCTTTTTTATGGATTCAACGAGCAATTTTTACTTTCTCTACTTGGTAAATAGAAGGAAGTATTGTATTTCACCCAAAAATTCGATGTCGAGATTTCACCGGAAATATATGTTTTGAGACCCCCTAATCCAAAAAAAATAGCATTTTTAGAAAAATGCGCGCGCACGCGCGTGTGTGCGTGTCTGTCACTCTGCCAGTCTGTGGACAGCATAACTCAAAAACGAAAAGTCGGTTAAAAACCAAAGTTGGTATTTAAGTTTAATGTCTTTCAAGGATGCGATACGAAGATTTTGAAGAAAATAGTCCCACCCTAAACTACCCTTTATATGGAAAATTTTTAATTTTGAAGCGACCAACTTTAAAATATGAGGGTTGGAACTTAAATAGTGACAACACTGCTGCAGTCACTATGCAATGGAACGTAATAGTGTGGCTGGTAGCACACGTTAGTTACATACCTACCTTACCTCTGAGCAAATATACTGTCCCTTACCACATCACGCGCATGCGCAGTGGCGAGGGAAACATAGTCTTCTATAAGCTAGTGGTCTAATGTAATGTTGTCACAATATTTTTGAAGCAGGAACAACAGAATTGGATAAAGATTCAATGTGCCAGATGTCATACAGAATGACAGTGTCATCAAGGTCTTCAAGAGGTTTGCAGAGAACCTGCATTGTCTTACAGAACAGTGGCATGGTGGGTAAATGCCTTCAACAAAGCATGCCAAAATGTGGAAGATAATGTGGCCAGGTTGTCCTATACTCTGTACATCAAGAGATTAGAGGAGATGTAAACAAAGCACCGGTTTGTATCACTCCGCGGCCACGTGCATTCGCAATGATGCAACACAGTTACCTACCGCTACGCGTAGGTATAATATGCATTTTACACTACTAAAAGGATATATTTACTTGATCCAAATAACCTGTAGCATGTGGAAATTAACTGCTACTTACGTCATCTCTGTCCACAATAACACTTTGTCATTTCCTGTTCACAAACTCGAAACCAATCTCCAGAAGCAGCTTGTGGAGGGAAGTTCGTTTTAAATCTGAAAGATCAGACTTAACTGCCAGCAGCACTTTGTTTAAGGTGGGGGTTCATTATTAACAAAGAACTGATGAACTTTACGACGGATTGCAGATCTCGCAAATTCGTCGCAAACTACATCCACCATTTGCCTGGCACGTGGTCGCTTTTTGCATCAACTGACGACTTTTCTTTGCGAGTGATGTAAATACTTGCAACGGACACACCGGTAAACTTGGATGTTAATTTCATCACATCTTCGATAGCAAGTTTGGGATATTTCTCGCAGAACTTGTTAAACACTTTCAATATTATTGTCTTTTCACCACTTCTCAACGGTTTGCCGTGCTTATGTTTCACAACACTCACTTGTTCCGCCATGTTACTTTCATACTGACTAATACGCGCGCAGAATGAATTAGGCTGGTTATAGATTCACTTAACTGCGTATTCTTACAGTTTAACTATGTTTAGCACACTTAGTTCGTGGTTTAGCAAACATTATGAGAGTTTTAAGGCCTTAGTAACAGTATTTCTTTAAGGGACTATTTAGACGGCGAAAGCATGAAGAGGGCGCGCTGTGGTTAAAACGCACGTGACTTTGTTTACGTCTCCTCTAATCTCTTGATGTACAGAGTTTAGTGTGAGTGAAGATGTGCATGCTTTTGCAGTGTTGGATACTGATCAATGAGCTGGCCTGAGATACCAGAATAGTGCATACAACTGTGCTTCACGTTCTGAAGGAGCGCCTGGGCATGAGAAGAATTGCATCACGATGGGTTCCACATGATTTACGGCAGGCATCGGCAAACATGTACTCAATGAGGGGTGAGTATGACGTCTCAACATGCAACCCGCAATACACATGACGTAATGTAGAACAGGGGATGGCATTGATCTTCGTTCAGAGTCAGTGGTGGACTCGCTCGCTACAGAGTACAATAAGGAATAGTACACATACTTGAATCCACCTACGAGTGGTCTACGATACTTTAGGTAGGCCTAGATATTTGAGCAATATATTTCAGTTCACTTCTGTTTGCAATGTACCATGAAAATCTAGTGATATATCACAAGTAGCCACTCTCAGGATAGCACGTAAATTAACATCTGTTAATCGCGATACAAGATTTTTTTGGATTCAGTTTCTTTCCTTATACATATTTCTTAAATACTTGAGATAATTCTGTCCCTGTTGTATGTTCCCTAAGTGGAATGACTTCAAGCATATATTCTTGTATCGAGAGGTTGTTAGTGACTCCACGAGTGAAAATTACCAACTGTGCTGTGTCAACGTTGTCGGTGCTTTCATCCGTTTGTAGTCTTTTTTCGGCTATTTCTCCTATTTTATATATCCTTCTGTGTATGGTTCGTGGTCATAATGCAATATTACTAAAAATATCATATTGTTCAGGGAAAATTATGTTGGCAACTTTACTCGCACATTTTTTATGAAATCTCCATCACTAAAACACCTGAGTGACTGAGCAATCTCCAAAGCAACAGCATAGCTGGCGTGAAGTTGTTTATCAGCTGTAATATTTGAATTAATATTAGGTGTATTACCTGAATATTGCTCTTTGAGCTGTTGCAGTTGGTTCGTCCGATCTAGATCTGAAAAAAAAAAATGAATAAAGGACACTACGTCAGTGTTATGCTACTTTAAATGGTGGTATAAATTTATGAATACATGCTTGCCTATAATTGTATGGTGATCTTTATGACATGTATCATAATGCCGCTTGATGTTCCATTGATGAGTGCCTTTTTGAACTTTAGAGCACAACAAACACCTTACGTTCCTTACATGTTGAGAGAAGAAATCATCAAACTTCTGTTCTAGATATCAAATTTAATAGACCAGGAATAATTACATGCGCTCTAAAGCGCAGAAATGTATCTTTAAGTCTTAGTATTAAATTACACTTTGACAGACATGTTTAGAAGTGCAGATAAATACGAGAGGACAGTTCGCCCGTGATCGGTGTGTATGCAGTGCCAGTTAAGGCTGCGAGGGAGGGAGGGAGGGAGGGAGGGAGAGAGGGGGAGGCAGAGTAAGCGCTGCCCCTGACACGTCATAGTTGCGAGGCCTCATTGAGTACATGTTTGCCGATGCCTGATTTACGGAAATATAGAAATGGTTATGATACAATGTTGCTTGGCTACATAGAGCGCAAGCTGAGGCTGATTTGTTCAGTCAATGGGGCTGGGAAGTGCTTGTGACTTTGACTTGATTCTGAAGCTGAAGGAACCACCTCGTGGCACTTGCTTCAGAACTGTGCCAGAGATTCATCAGGCATTAGAGCGCTCCATTCAAACTATCTACAGAACCGGTGCTGCTGAAGGTATCCTACGACTTCCATTTAACTGTTGTTGTAGTGTTTAACGCCCGCTTTTACTACTACGGCACCGCAGGCGGTGACACTGATGATACATGAAGATGGAGCACCGGTGGAATGAAATGGCGGGGGAAACCGGAGTACCCGGAGAAAACCCGCCCTGACGCCGCTTCGTCCACCACGAATACCACATGCGGGTCCCTGGGATCGAACCCGGGCCGCCTAGGTGGTAGGCGAGCGCGCTAACCGCTCGGCCACGGCGCCGCCTTCCATTTAACTGGCAACAGGTTATACGCAACACTGATGATTACTTTGAAGCTTGGTAACATGTATCTCTTTTGTATCAATTGTAAATAAATAGTTGCCACTAGTTCCAACCCTCGTATTTAACTATCATTTAAAGTCTACTATATTCCCTTTGTACCTACAACAAAATTAGTAATAAGATAATCTGTACAAATATTTATCTCTAACATGAAGTAGATAGAAGAATAAGAGTTTGTAAGAATAATTTGTTCAAGAGTAGAGAAAGCCATGTGAGTGTAACGCATCAGATTTTTACTTTCTCTACTGGTAAGTAGGGGAAGTATTGTATTCCACCCAAAAATTCGATATCGAGATTTCACCGGAAATATATGTTTTGAGACCCAAAAAGCGTTTTTAGAAAAAGGTCCGCGCGTGTGTTTGTGTGTGTGTGTGTGTGTGTGTGTGTGTGTGTGTGTGTGTGTGTGTGTGTGTGTGTGTGTGTGTGTGTGTGTGTGTGTGTGTGTAAGTCTGTGGACAGCATAACTGGAAAACGAAAAGTCGGTTAAAAACCAAAGTTGGTATTTACAGCTGGATTCAGCGTTCTTGGCCCCTGAAGGAAATAAATGTAAAGCTTGAAAGCGAGTTAGGTACTTAACAAGCCAGGTGACTGCTGATAGCAAGCGAATTGGTGCGTAAGCGTCATATGCTCTCACATAACGTTGTACTTGGTAAAGTAGTATGTACAGTCCATGCAGAAAAAATGTCTATACAATGTGCCTAGCTTAATTAGCTGTGCAAATGTGTTTGTATTAATACATGCATCACTGCAGATATTGCAAATTTGGTCTTTTTCCGTTTAAAACCCAGTTCTCTCACTATTCTGTTTAAGGATGACTTGCTGCCCTGGAAGTTAATGCCTTCTCTTAAACTTCTAAGTAATTTGGCTACTGTAGGAGCACTTCTTTTTTGCCCGCCTCGGTAGCGTGATGCCTCACGTTCAAGAGGTCGCGAGTTCGAATCTCGCTTAGGGTAAGTTATAAAGGTAAGGTTTTTTTTGGTTTTTTTTTTTTCCCGAGGTTTCCCCTTATCCTGAGAAGACGAATGTCGGTAACTTAAAGCTCCATGGACCTCGGGCTCATTTGAGCATCATTTCACTCATTTCATTCATTCACCGTCCGATATGACATTACGTTGGAGGACGTTAACTTAAAGAAGAAAGAAAATAAAATAAAAAAAATAAATAATAAAGCACATTTTTCCTAAACATAAGAATTATAAATCGTTCTTCTAACGACACATTTATCGAAGTCATCTAGATCCGTTACTCATTTCGGAACTTCTTTTGCCAGGAGTTCCAAAAGACGTGTTCTGATTTTCATGTTGCTCGCGTTCTTGAAGAATTCTTTTCACTGTTATTTCTGACGCTCCTGTGGCATCTAATACGCGTTTTTGAACTTTTAAAATTTTTTTGAAAAACTCTTGCTTTTAGCTTTTTTCTTCATGTATGCCCATACATTTGAAACAATTTCGCTACTCTGATTGTGTAATGTTTTGGATCCTAATTTAGAACGCAATGCCAGTATACTTATCGCAAACATCTTAATATGCCTTTAATAAAATTACTGCACGCTGCACAAAAAATGAATTGTGAATTAGCAGGGACTATTGAAATGCAGACATCACTACCTCCCCCCTCCCCACCCCACTTGTTGTGCATGGTTTCATTCCGAGAATTATATGAGATGACGAAAGAGATAGAAACTATAGGTTCGCCAACAGGACTTCCACTCAAGGTCACGGGCCAAGAACTGTGAATCCAGCTGTAAGTTTAATGTCTTTCAAGGATGCGACACGAAGATTTTGAAGAAAATAGCCCCACCTTAAACTACCCTTTACATGGAACATTTTTCGAAAATTTTCATTTTTTTTTTAAATGGCTCTAACAATTTTGATTAAAATGTCATATGTTTGAGATATTTTTATGACAAATGAAATATATATCTTGAATTTTCTGGCTAAAGCCCCTGTAGTCGTATTTACTCTGGACGACTTCTGCATAACTGGTAAACCGTTAGAGATAGACCAAATCATACTCTACAAAAATTGCAGATCTTGCTAAAATACACAACTTATGTCCCAATAAATTTTCTTGTAGGGTTAATCATTTCGGAGATATTCCTTGTTATGTGTGTGAGTTTCGGAAAACTTAAAAGCTTTCGTGAAACGGACCATCGTTGTTCATTTTGTTTATATGGTAAGTATGCAAAGAGAAGAGAATCTCAAAGCTTCAAAAGATGTGACTATCGCTCAAAGCCTTCTGTATTCTAATATTCCCCTTGCACCTACAAGGAAATAAGCAATAAGATAATGTGTACAAATGTTTATCTCAACTAAGACGATGAAGATATAGGAATAAGAATTTGTACAAGTAGTTTGTACAGGAGTAGGGAAAGTCATATGAGTGCAGCACATCAGATTTGTTTAGTTAGTGATGTTTAGATTTGAAATTCTAATTGATTTGTATAAAATGGATTGCGAATGTTTTGCTAAGAGCGTAACAGGCCTTAGCCTTTACACTTTGATTGTATGCTGATGAGGATTTACTTGTAAAGGTTACCCACAATAAGGTACAAGATCTCAGCTGTACTATTCCAGTGATTAGGAGGCCATGATCAGCAATACGAAAGTTTTGTTTTGATAAGTACTCCACAAAATTAAGTTATTTAGCTGTTAATATATTTAATATTTGTTCTTTATAGGCTAAAGAGTATATATATAAAACATTCGGATTCATTAGTGTATTATAGTCATTACTTTGTGTGCCGTAATAGTGTTTGGTGAAAACCATTGAGTACAGAGTGGACACCATTTTGACTGAATTATATCTTATATATAATGGAACCAACAGAATCAGCACTTGATGTGTTATCAAGAGCTGCTATAATGGTTGAAGACGGTTCATCTACTGAACACAATCTACTAGCATCTACCACATCTACTAGCCTGGTGCATTCTCCACCCTCTTCAGTATCGGAAGAACAACACAAGCGTGTTTGTGTTGCAGCACCTCCATCAAATATTCCAATAGCCCCACGTTATGCTATTCCTACGCATAATCGTTTTCAGCCGTTAGAAGATAACGCTGAAATGGAAACTGCTAACCCGATTAGTTCAGCCTCCAAAGAGCGCATTCCACCCATTTGTCTAAAAGATGTTCAGAATTATCAATTGCTTTTACATGATATCAAGCAACATGCTACATCTGAGTTTCGTACTGAGATGCGTGGACCTATTATAAAATTATATTCTTCCACATCTTCTGACTTTCGCAATCTCACCAGGTATTTTACAAGCATTAACCAGCAATACTTTACATACAGAAACCCGACCGATAAACTTTTCTCAGTGATCATTAGAAATATACCTTGTTCTCTCACCGATCAAGAAATATATGCTGAACTCACTGCTTTACAATACCCCGTTCAAAAAGTCACACGTTTACTAAATAAATTAAAACAGCCTATTCCTCTTTGTGCTATTGAGTTATTGAACGATGATTCGGGCAGAGGTATTCTCAACCTCACCCGTTTACTTTATAGTGTAGTAACCGTAGAGCCTCGTCGCCGTAATGCAGACTTGCCGCAATGCACTAGATGCCAAAATTATGGTCACACTAAAAACTATTGCAAACTAGGACCTCGCTGTGTTCGTTGCCTGGGTGAACATCACTACTCTCAATGCACCATACCTAAAACTACACCAGCGCAATGCGTCAATTGTCATCAAGATCACCCAGCAAATTTTCGTGGTTGTCCTCACTATTTAAAACTCAAGCAGCGTACCACACAAGGTGCTCTTCAATCACAACGTCTGCCGCAAACTACACCATTAGCAATGACTCGTCAACCTCGTGTTGTATCTACTTCGTTGAGTCAGCTCTCTTCACCACAAGCACAAGCACAACAGCAGCAGCAACAGAAGCAGCAACAACATCAACAACATCAGCAACAACAACAAACATCATTGAATCCTGATCAGACTTCAATTCCTATTGCAAGTCGATCTTTGGCTGATGTCGTACGTTCTACTGCTTCAAATTCTAACGCGTCTGTACCTACTACGGAGAATACAGATAATACGTCTTCCTGGACCTGGTTTACTGATCTGTTAACACAACTCTTTGGTGTCCTTCGTTCTTTTCTTTTACCCCATTTACCACAGTTTCTTAACTTTTTTCATACATACATAACAAGTATTAATAACAATGGTGCTCCCTAATCATCGTTCTCTTAATAGCATCACTCTCCTCAACTGGAACGCTAATGGCCTCCAATGTAAACGTGCTTCTTTTATATCTTTCCTCACACTTCATAACATTGATATCGCCTGTATCACGGAAACACACTTTCTTCCCAGTGAAAGATTTACTCTTCCCGGTTATTGTGTTTATAGGCGAGATAGGGCATCTTTAACGGCCTCAGGGGGTGTTGCAATTGCTGTGCGACGTTGTATCAAACATAGTGCCATATTTCTCCCTGATTCACCAGCCCTGGAAGTTGTTGGTATCAAAATTAATTCTCCTGATGGTAATGATCTTGTTCTCATCAGTGCCTATAAACCCCCTAACTATCAGCTAAACACCACTTTTCTTTCGTTACTTTTTCCCAATCATGGTCGCACTCTTTTATTGGGTGATCTGAACAGTAAACACATATCATGGGGCTGCAGAAATACTAACCCCAATGATCGTCGTCTTCAACACTTTCTCAGCAATTCTCTTTGCAATATTCTGGCTGCTCCTGACCCCACTTATTATTCAAATAATCCTAGAGTATCTCCAGATATTCTTGATATTGGCATTTCTAGAAACTTGAATTTGCCAATTTTTATGACTTCTTTAGCTGAACTAGATTCTGACCACTGTCCAGTCATGGCTACTTTCTCCCATTCTCTCGCTTTCGTTCCTCCACCACCAAGACTTATTAATGGCTTCGTGCAGTGGAACGTTTTTCAAGAACGGTTGGATTCGGCTCTAACAACTTCGTATCACATAATTACTAAAGAAGATCTAGATGCAGCAGTTCACCATTTTACGGACACCATCTGCTCCTGTGTTCGCCAGTCCACGGTTTCTTCTAACCATCCGTTTACTTACCATCTACCTCTCTTTATTTCTGCTCTCATCCAAGAGAAGAATTATATTCGACGTCGCTGGCAACGAGAAAGGAGACCTTGGATGCGCCGAAGATTAAATGAGCTGATACGTCGTGTAAAACTTGAACTAGAGCAACATCGATTTCAAACCTTTCAACAACAGTTAGCCAGCATTTCATCAGATGACCACATGTTATGGCACACGACTAAACGTATTCTTCGGAAACCTACTGTTGTTCCTAGTCTACATTATAATAATAATGTTGTAACGTCTACTTCTGATAAATGTGATATTCTGGCCTCTCATTTCGAACAAACATTTACTTCTCATCCTAATTTCGATGTTCTTATTTCGCAATCTCTTCGGAAAGAACTTGATGCATTCCAATCACAATGCACTGTTCCTATTCGACCATCTTTTACCAGTCCTAGAGAATTATCGTTTTTTATTTCTCGCCTTCGGAATAAAAAATCTCCCGGACACGATTTGGTACCAAACATTGTATTAAAGAAACTCACGAAAAAGGCCCTAGCTTACCTTTCTTCTATTATGAACTCTGCATTACGCCTTGGCCATTTTCCCACCTCTTGGAAACTTGCTCAAATTATTGTCTTTCACAAACCCAATAAGCCTCAGCATTTACCATCAAGTTACCGTCCAATTAGTTTACTACCAACTCTTTCAAAGCTTTTAGAGAAGGTTCTTCATCGTCGTTTATCTAAATTTATCTTTAGTAATAATGTCATACCTCCATTTCAATTTGGCTTTAGACCACATCACTCTGTTGCTCACCAACTGCTTCGATTCACTCAAGCTATTGCTAATGGCTTTGAAAATCGACAATACACACCGTCTGTGTTTTTGGATATCGCTCAGGCTTTTGATAAAGTGTGGCATGATGGACTTATACTGAAACTGTTTCGTATAGGTCTTCCACAATACTTACTAAATATTATTTCTAGTTATCTTTCAAATCGAAAGTTTATGGTCTGCATAGGTGGCACATCTTCTTCACTGAAATCCATTCAGGCTGGTGTCCCTCAGGGCTCCATCTTAGCTCCACTTCTATTTAACGTTTATACTTCGGATCTTCCAATGTTCGAACATACTGAAGTGGCTTTATATGCTGACAACACAGTTCTTTATTACTCCAATCATGACCTTCATATTGCTATTGCTACCTTACAAGAATCCTTGAACTCACTTATACAATGGTGTTCCACCTGGCGCCTTTCTTTAAACCCTAATAAAACAGAGGCAAAAATTTTCTCTCTTCGTATTATTCGTACACCCCCACCTTTGTATATTCATAACACATGTATTCCTTGGTTACCTTCTAATGTTCCAGTGAAGTATCTTGGGGTGTTATTTGACACTAGCCTTACCTGGCGTCCACATATCAATCGTACTGTTAACCTTGCTTCAGCCCGGCTTTCTCAACTTTATCCACTACTCAATAGACGCAGTTCTCTTGGACTTGATTCCAGTTTATTACTCTATCGTTCCCTTATTCGCCCTATTCTCACTTATGCTGCTCCTATTTGGGGTGGTACTTGTAAATCACACCTACATCGATTACAGGTAATTCAAAACAAGGTGATACGACTCGCTACTAATGCTCCCTGGTTTGTGCGCAACCAACAACTACATCAAGAACTAGGCCTTCTCCCCATATCACAGTTCATACGCCAAACAGCACGCCGCTTTTTCATACGCCTACAAGAGGTTCCTGGAGCTGTAAAATACCATCTCGGCGTCAGAACACGCCGGCCAACACGCCTTCGTAAACGCTTGCCTCAAGATATCCTGCTCAGTTCGACCTCAAGCTCAGAAGACTCCGACCTTTAATTTTTTCACAAAATGTTTAAAATGTTCTCCTACACATTTACCTTGTATATGCGATCTGTTATATTACTTCCTCCTTTATGAAACAAATTATGTTCGAGGAGCTACATTGATGTAGCCAACCTTAACAACTTTATAATGTTCTGTATTTTATGTTATTCTCACAAATCTGTAAAAGCATTATTGCTGATCGATTTCAATAAAAATTAAAAAAAAAAAAAAAAAAAAAACTATTCCAGTGTAAGTGTTTTGTTTCACCTTCAGTCATTAGAGATAGCCTGATATTGCTTCTGTCCTCTGTGATCATCTGATGCACTACAAACATAACAGAACCTTCACAAAGGTGACAAACCTAAGAGTAACTGGAGTATTCTGGTTAAGGTTGAAATCAACTATCACAGCTATATAAAAACAATTTTTCCAAGCAAGTTATACTTAAAAAATAGACAAGTTAAGCACCATTAAGAAAACGATGGGAATAAAACAGGTATGCTTTGATATAACTACTCGTAGGTAATTTACTTAACTTTATAGGGAAAAAAACTAAAATTAACCTAACCTCTTGTGAATCGAAAGCTAAGAGTATATAAATAGAGAATGAGAAGCATTGTTAAGAGAATATAGGCCATTCACATCTAATATACTGCAGCATTGGTGCAAAGGAGGCAAAGGAGTATTACAACTACACTAAACTCTCGCTAATCCAGCCTTTCAGTAATTTGGCTAGTCACTCAAGCAAAAATTATGCACTGCCACCTAGTTAAGTTATCACGTGCAACAGGTTATATTCCATTGTACATCA
Source organism: Tenodera sinensis (assembly GCA_030765045.1). Lineage (NCBI taxonomy): Eukaryota > Metazoa > Arthropoda > Insecta > Mantodea > Mantidae > Tenodera > Tenodera sinensis. The sequence goes on from CM060964.1 coordinate 343,501,455, forward strand.
CCACTGCAGCAACTAAAAATTCAGGACATGTTTCATAGTGAGTGAGAGTAATCTATATGTACAGGCTGAAGGACTCAGATTTCTGTGAAAATGAATGCATTTTTGGATTTAATAAAGCATAGTCCCTAAATGTTTACACTAAATCTCAGACACACTTCCACTAATCCAGCACCCATATGTGCAATGAATTGCCAGATTAACAAGTCTAGTATATTTCCATTTCTTTATATAGAGTGGTTTATATAAATTGATACATTTTTTTCTTTAATTATTTGACCAAAAGATCATTTATTGAGTAGGTTTTGAATTGAATTATTCTACACCTCTGATAAGAAAGTGTCCATGGCTTGTTGACTCTCATGAAGGGAAAGGGGAGACAGTACCACGTGGCAGCTCACAAAATCATAAATAGATATGTCATCTACATTAAACACATCACACAACGTTAGTATCTCAGCAGTGATAGCAGAAGGGTGTATGTTTTCTAAAAGACCCAAGCCTTGTTGATATGTTGAAAGCCTAGCCTCAGATAATGCTGGAGTTGATGCACTTTCTCGTGAGAGAAACACAGTAAGCAGGATGTTCAGGTGTTCCAATCCCCTGTGACAAGATGTGCAGATGTTTATTCTTTATACTTTATTTTTGTCTGTTATCTTATTGTTGGCTATAACGTCAGGCCTGCATTTTTCGCAGGTCTCTGACACACTGAATAGCTATAAGCATGCAGTCTCCTGCAACAAATGTCTTAATGACTTTCAGGGTGATCTCTCCAGATGTGCCTTTACATCAACAGCCATGGACAGCCTAGAAGAACAATGTTTGCCTTTTCCACTCACCAGAGAACCAGTGGTTTACCAGTCCCAGTATTGGCTTTATTGGCAAATACCAAATTCTGGTATGTCCTTTGAGAAGGGTAATTGAATTTGTAATCCAGCATTGCTTTACAACGAGGAGCTGTTGATTTTGATACCATAATTATGAGTCCACTAAATAAATTATCATTTAAAATTAAATTAATAAATGAAGAAGTAATTATAACCATAATAGATTATCAATAAATAATTGATAAGCAAACTAAGCAAACAGAATCACTTTAAATACCAATATCAGAGAAATATATAAGGTTGGGATGTATAAAGTTTGTCAGTTTTGTGATTACAAGATAGTTAAGTACCAGATTCCGTCAGCCAATTCTGAGAATTTGCTCAATCACTACAGTGACCTGCAGCTAACTTGGCGGTTGCTCGCGCATAGACAGAGAAACAGCTAGTATTGCTGCACTCCCACACTGTTCCATGTGGCGCAAACTTCTCGCACTACAGCTAACTGCCTTTCAACAACTAAAGGAAACCATTGAAACTGTATTATACCCGTAATTGTGTATACCCCAATAAAAGTATTATAATGCCTGTATACAAACAGGGTATTCATTATGTTTCTCTCATCTTAAACCTTATATGCTTTTAATTTCTTACAGTAAATGTTTAGTTTAGCTACACTGATAGAAATATGATAATCATATAACAAAATGCAATTATTAAAAGACAAGGTATTAAAAAGGCAATAACATTTAAGATTCATTCCTATAAAATAGCAAATCATAGGTACCTAGCAATAATTCATTTACCTTAAAAATAGCATAAAGGGTTACACAATGCACTGTAGCTTATGATATTTAAAATAGCAGCATATTTATCTTCTACAAATTATGTAATACCTCCTTATGCAGATATGTTGTAAGTTTCTGCTTATTACTATTTTGATATTGAATTTCTTTAAACAAATCTGCATGGCCATTGTGCACATTTTATAT